>JAEQBH010004881.1:0-127597 GCA_016808115.1 Tetrastigma voinierianum | reverse complement strand
TAGTACCATTGTGAAATTATTGTGATAATCGGGCAAATAGAACCAATCACAGAAATCATCCATGAAGACTTGAATAGATTTCTAATTATGTCTAAGAATATAGCCATCATGCATCTTTGAAAGGTTCTCGATGCATTACAAAGGTCGAATGGCATTCTCCTCGAGTTTAAGGTACTATAGCAGTGTGAAGGTGGTTTTCTCTTGATCTTCTAGAGCCATGGCAATCTGACTGTACCCTGAGTATCCATTTAGAAAGAAAAAATATTCGTTACCAGCCAATTTGTCTAACATTTGATCAATAAATGGGAGTGGAAAATTATCTTTTCTTGTCACTTTGTTCAATCTCCGGTAGTCAATACAAATTCTCCACCCCGTGACTGCTTATGGGAAGCAATCATTGTCACTCGACCACTCATTATCCCTCCTTCTCCCGGGGGTATTACTACTGACAAGACTCACCTATGAGCCATCAAAGATTGGGGTATATAACTCCCGCATCTAACCATTTCAGCACCTCTTTCCGCACTACCTCTTTCATTAAAGGTTTGAGGCGTCTTTGAGCATCTACTATAGGCTTGCTATCTTCCTCTAATAGTATTCGGTGCATACACATAGAAGGTTTGATTCCCTTGATATCGGCTAGGGACCATCCACCCTTCTCCTTATGCTCCCATGATCTTCAACAATTTCTTTTCCTCCATGTTAGAAGAGAAGATGATATGATGACCTAGAGTGTGGATGCCTCCCTAAATAAGCATATTTCAAATGAGTAAGGAGTTGCTTCTCTTCAAGAATAGGTGGGAGCTTCAATAGAAGTGATCAACCTACTGACGAGCTCCCAGAGATTCAAAATAATTTCTTCTATTCGGGACGTAAAGAATCCATCCATCGTGACATACTCCTAAACCGCATCATTCACAAGAGGAAGGGTCTTCATGAGTTAGGCTAGTCTTTAATGGTTCTGAAGGGCCCAATTGGTTAGACACTATAGCCTCTATTACATCCACTCTAAAGCAATTATCATTATCATGGGGATGCTTTATGGCATTGAAAACACTGAATGTCACTTCCTTTTCTTAAACCCTTAGTTTGAGTTCACTGTTCTACACATCGATCAATGCCCTTCATGTGGCTAAAAATAGTCTTCCAAGGATAATGGGGACCTCTTTATCTTCCCCCATATCTAGAATGATAAAATCGGCAGGGAAAATAAATTTGTCCACTTTCACTAGGACATCCTCTATGATACCGCACGGACGAGTGAGGGATTGATCTGCTAACTGCAAGGTAATTGTAGTTAGCCGTGCTTCTCCCAATTTTAACTTTTTAAAGATCGACCATGGCATGAGGTTGATGCTAGCACCAAGATCACATAGAGATTTTTCGGAATTTCCAATAGCCCAAGGAATAGTGAAGCGACCTGGATCTTTTAGTTTAGGAGGCAACTTCTTTTGCAATATGGCATTGCATTCTTTAGAAAGAGTCATCGCTGTGAATCTCTGAGCATACTTCAAGTTGAAGTTCTAATTAGAGGAAACTTAGACAAATACTAATCTTGCTCAATTGTCAATTCCTCCCATGGAATTCATCATCGAACGCTGAGAAGTAAGATGAGTTCACAGGACGCATCACATGTAGTTGGACTTTCTTCAACCATATGTGCAGATACTGAGGCCCTTTTTGTTGTACACCTTGCAACTGCTTAGAGAGTGTAGAGACTTGAAGTGGCTAAGTTTGTAAACACATCTAAATCATACACCCTAGCTTGTTTCTTATGCACTACTCTTTCAATTGGCCACTGACAATTGTTCAAAGCTATGTTCTCAAGAATTTGATATGCCTCCACTTCGTTCCTTCCCATAATTTCTCCTCTAGCTGAAGCATTAATAAGAGTCCTCGTGGGTGCATTCAAAACATTGTAAAATGATGAACTCAGATCCATTTATTAAAACTATGATGAGGACATTTTCAACAAGTCCCTGAATCTTTCCCATGATTCAGAAAAGTTTCTCCTTCATATTGACAAAAATTGTTGATGTCAATTTCAACTTGTCGCTGGTCGCGGGCATTAATTCAAATATATAAACTTGTTCGCCAATTCATCCCATGATGTTATGGAATCTGGAGGTTCTAAAATAGTTTTCAATGCTTAGCCTTTGCTTTCAATGAAAATGGGAACAACCGAAGGCAAATGGCTTCATCGCTTACACTATTATACTTTACTGTATCACACACCTCTAAGAAGTTCAGGATATGAGCATTCGGGTCCTCGTGGTCAAGACCATGGAATGGAATGGCTTGAAACAATTGGAGAGTGATGGACTTGAGCTTGAATTTGTTTACTTATATCGCCGATCTCCTGATCACAGGTGGAGTAACTGATGGTGGAAGAGCATAATCCCTGATAGGTCTCAAATGGGTGTCCATAGTTGCACCATCAGGTTGCACACTACCTCCCCTCCTAGATCTAACTTCTTCTTCGCCAAATCCTTCCAAGTGTTCTAGATAACATTATCATCCCGAGTGTACTCTCTCTCTTTTTACCCTTCGAATTGTTTTCAAAGTCTTTTCACTCCCAATCCAAAGGTATAAGATCAATCTAATCTTCGCATACAACCTACTATACCTGAAAGTGTTTTGCAAAAAGAAAATAAAGATTATTAAGAAAACTTAATAAAAAAAATATAAAAATAAATGTCTAAAATACCAAAGAAACACTTGGTATTGATATTAGCATAAACACCACACCTTCCCGACAACGGCAATAAAACTAGGAAGTTTTGCGTGATTGTGTTTAAATTGTGCGCCAAAGGTGCAAGGAGTGCCTAATCGCACAAGTCTTGCCACTCAGTTAAGTAACATAAGGTATTTAATGTGACTGATATCAATCCACAAAAAAGATTCTGGGATACTAAAGGCCAATATAAGATTTATATTATTTATCAGATTTTAAGGTTTGATGGTTTCATCAATGAACAAATTCTCAAGCAATCTCTGATATTATTTTCAATTACATTTAGAGCCATCAAATGGGTGTAGTGTCAGGAGGTTATCTTATTGACAATCCTATTATGTAGTGCTAAAATTCCATTCTATTATCTTATGCAATTGTCTTCCAAGACGGTTCTTATCTAAGGTAATTAAAGCCTTTCTCAAGGTCAAATAACCTACCTTTAACACTAGGTTTCTTGCTCCTTGGCTCAACCCCAAGTGTCAGAGATGCATTAGAATCAAAGAAGTCTCCTAATTATTGATAATTTCTATATTATTCAATTAATTAGTTAACTCATCTATGTCTAATTTCTTCATTCACTTCTCGTATCTCAAATAATCACTCACCATATTAATATTGATCATAAATTAATATGTCAAATTCAATAATTAGCATGACTTAATGGAATAACAATCATTAAAAGATAATAAAAATATGAAATTTAGCAACTAAACATAATATTCATGTCCAAGGTATAGCCAACACCCTAGATCACGAATTTAGAACATAATATAAGTTTGATCCATTACAATGTTAAGAGTGAACATGAAAGTAAAGAGAAGGAAAACTCTAATGATCGGAGCATCAGACCCTCGGCGAAACCTCCTGGAAAGCTTTCCTCCCCAAAAGCCTTCAAATCTCCTCCCAAATGAGTAAAGATGACCAATCAAAACCCAGAAGCCTCTCAAAAGAGCCTCAATCACCTTCTTCTTCTTCATTTTATAGCCTTAGCATGTAAGTTCACGAGCATTGCAACGCCACGATGTTGGGCTAAAAAGACCAATCCAACGTCGTTGATCTCAACGCTAAGGACAAGCAGGCGCTGTGAAATCTCCCTTCATCAAGTCTACAATAAGCCTCCAACTCCACCAATTCTACTCTTACAAGATCATAAATAAAACTAAATATTAACGAATAAATAAAATAGCGCTTCTTTAAATGCAAATCAACACAAACACACTAAACTTCAGTACGTGATGAGTGCTTTTTCGACACTCATCAAAAGACTACAAAAATAGCATGAAACACAAAAGGAAACAAATATCCCTAGAAGATGTTATAATACATATTTGGATTGAAGAACAAAATAAAACTAGGGACAAAGTTGAAAGAGCTAAGGAGTTATCCTCCAAGGCAAATGTGGTAGAAGAGAGACTAAGGCCCAAATTCAATAGGCCTAATAGAAAAACCCCAAGACTAAGCCCAACTCATCAAACAAGGTCCAAAATCCTACCTTTAAAAAGAAAGGTAATTGCTTTGTTTGTGGAAAGCTTGAACACCATGCACCTTAGTGTCACAATCGAAAGAAACTTGAGAAAGTAAAACCAAAGGCAAATCTAGCAAAAGTAGAGTTGATTGCAGTAATAGTCTTCTCTGAGATGAGCATGGTCACCAACATGAAAGACTGGATAGTAGCCTCTGGGGCTACTAGGCAAACTGTGGTACCGTATGCATTCACTTCCTACACCACGACGATGGAAGGAGAGAGTTAAGGCATTCATGGGCGATTCGAGATCATCCCCTGGTGATTGGCAAAGGGAAAGTTCTCTCAAGCCATCTGAAAAGTTCTCGCCTCTTAATGATGTTCTCCATGTGCGTATATTCATTGGAACTTAGTTTTAAAGTTCTCGCTTGGGAAAGCATGAGTTAAGATCATGTTTGAGTCATACAAAATAATGTTAACAGTTGAACATGGTCGGGAAGGATTACAACCAAGGTCTCTTTATGTTGAATGTGTTTCTAGAAATCTTTAATAATAAAGCATCTTCGTCTTCTCTCGCTTTGGTGATAGCTTTTTCGCAGATGTTTGGGCAATGATAGATTAAGACATGTGAACTTCTCTTATATTAAGAAAATGGTTGAATTAAGTTTAATTCCAAAATCGTCCTTATAAAACCTTGGAAAATGTGAAGTATGTGTAGAATCTATAACCATAAAGAAATCTTGCAAACCGATAGAAAGAGGGTCAGGACTATTAAGTTTTGATTCATGTTTACCTAGGAGACTTGGAAAAACACCATGACTGTAAAAGGTTTTATATTTCCTTCATGATGACTACTCAAGATATACAAAAGTGTCTTTTGAAACAAAGATGAAGCAATGGATGTCATCAAGTATAAAAGCGGCGAGAGAACCAACTAAGTAAGAAAATTAGGAGACTTAGATCTGATAGAGGTGGAGAATACGAGTCCAACCCCTTCAATACCTTTTGTGAGGAACATGGAATTATACATGAAACCGCTCCTTATTCCCTTGAATTTAATGGAGTAGCTAAAAGAAAAACTAGAACCTTAAAAGAGATGATGAATGTCATGTTAGTAAGTTCGTGAACATTTCAATTTACTGGGGGAAGCCATCCTCTCTCGCTCTATCATATTCAAAAATAGAACTTACAAGAAAGACTAGTAAGACTCCTATGAGTTATGGAAAGGATATACATCTAGCGTTGGATACCTAAAAGTGTAAGTGTTTAGTAAAAGTACTTCTTCTAGAACTAAAGAAAAGAAAATTAGGTCCTAAAACCTTTGATACAATATTTATTGGTTATGCA
Organism: Tetrastigma voinierianum; assembly: GCA_016808115.1. NCBI lineage: Eukaryota > Viridiplantae > Streptophyta > Magnoliopsida > Vitales > Vitaceae > Tetrastigma > Tetrastigma voinierianum. Next base: position 122,054 of record JAEQBH010004881.1, on the reverse strand, counting down.
GTGAATAGTGTTGCTTATAGGTTTCTTGTCATCAAATCATGAAATAGCCTAGTGAAAGTAAACTCTATAATTGAGAATAAGAATGTTTAATTTCTTTGAAATTATTTTTCCTTGGAAAACAAATGGCCAATAACAAGTTCAACGAAATCTTAGAATTAAGTCTAGTGATCCTTCTGAACTAGAATTGAGAAGAAGTAAAAGAGAAAGGAAAGAAACTAATCTTGGTGATGACTTTTACACTTTCCTGATTGATGATGACCCTAGATCCTATAAGGAAGATATGACTTTCACGTGATGCACCTTATGGAAGGAGGCCATTAATAGTGAAATTGAATCAATAATGCATAACCATACTTAGGAGATAGTAGACTTGCCTCATGGTGCTAAAACTATAGGTTGTAAATGGATCTTTATAAGAAAATTAAAATCATATGGGTCAGTTGAGAAATATAAGGCATGTTTAGTTGCTAACGGTTTTAAACAAAAGAAAGGTGTATATTACTTTGATACATTTACTCATGACAAGGATTTCAATTTATAGTGTTAATACTTTAGCACTCCGCTCATAACTCAGTGATACACCGCATGGATGTTATGACCGCTTTTTGAATGGAGAACCTAAGAGGAAATTTATATGGATCAACCCGGCGTGGCGGTTCCAGAGATAAGAAAAAAGTTTCAGATGCTAGCTTAAATCGCTTTATGGGTTAAATCAGCACCCAAACAATGGCATAGCAAATTTGATCATGTGTTGATATCTAATGGATTTTCCATTAATGATGCTGATAAATATGCATTTATAACAAAGTTGAAAATAACTCATGCATCATCATTTGTTTATACGTTGACGATATAAGTATATTTGGGACTAACCTACAAGTTGTAATTAATACCAAGAGTTTCCTAAGATCGAAGTTTGATATGAAAGATCTTGGAGAAGCTGAGGTGATTCTAGGAATCAATTAATGGGCTTAACCTTTCTCAAGAGCACTATATAGAGAAGATTTTAAAGAGGTTTGAACACTTTGATTGTAAACAAGTGTCAACTCCTTGTGATCCTAGCTCACAGTTGAAGAAAAATAAAGAACATAGTGTTGCCCAAACTGAATACACTTAGATAATTGGTAGCCTAATGTACTTGGAAAATTGTACTAAACTTGACATTGCCTACGAATTGGAAAATTGAGTCGGTACACCCAAAGCCTTAATTAGGATCATTGGGTTGTCATTCGTAGAGTACTAAAGTACTTGAGAGACACAAGTGACTATTGTTTGTGTTATAGTGGATTTCCAAATGTTCTTGAAGGATTTAGTGATTCCAACTGGATCTCTGATTCGGATGAGATGAAATCAATCAGTGGGTACGTTTTTACCCTTGGAGGAGGTGCAGTTTCTTGGAAATCATCCAAGAAAAATTTCATTACTCGGTCCACTATGGAGGCCTAGTTTATAGCCTTAGAGAAGGCAAGTTATGATGCTGAGTGGCTCATAAATCTATTGCCAGATATCCCTTTATGGACGAGACCAGTACCTTATGTGTCTATGCATTGTGATAGCCAAGCTGCAATAGCTAATGCTAAAAGTAAAATGTTTAATGGGAAGAACAGGCATATACACCTAAGGCACAATATCAGGTGACAACCGGCTTGAGAGCCAGGTTATATCCCTGGATTTTGTGAGGTCAAAGTTGAATTTGGCCGATCCTCTGACTAAACCACTAAATAGAAAACTAGTGGAACAAACATCGAGGGGATAAGGCTTTTGCTTATTACAGAAGTCAAAGGTCATGGTAACCCAACTTGATAGAATGGAGATCCCGTGAAGTGGGTTCATATGGGTAATAACATATCATATGTTGACAGTGAGCTACTCTATCATTTATATTTATCGATTTCATTCCATGGTAGACGGAGCCATTCTCGCACAAGCCGAGGGTGAGTGTAAACTCTTAATGAATTCCATATTCCTTATTAATGATGTGTTTAGATGTAGAACACATTTGATGGGTTCATCTATATGAGAGTGGAAGTGGGGTCGCTTCCTATGAGAACGTAGGCATATTCTCTAGAGCTCTCAAGAATATTCAGATAGGGCGTTTGGCCTATTAGCGCTAACCCGTAAAGTACAACTCGTAGTTGAGAAATCAATGTGGATGATAAGTTCCCTAAGTCACACAAAGAAACATTGGTTCATATAATTTTTAATTCACCATGTTTTTTGATTCATACTTATTTATCCTAAGACTGGTTCATAGCCTATGGGCATCAGATCTCATGCATTGGATTCTAGTATTCCTCCATTCCTAGTCTTCTTCACAATTTATACTCTGTAAGTGATTGTTGAGATTTAAGTGAGAATAACGTGAAGAAATATCTGTGATATTTCAAATTTATTTGGCCAAGTCAAATTAATTTAATTTTGTTTTGTTAACCAAGTCAAATCTGAAATTTGCCTTTTCTTTTAAGCTTTTCGCACTCAAGGGAGAGATCCGGGACTCCACCTATATAAAGGTGTCCCTCCCTTCATTTCTCACACACTTCATCTTGAGATCTCTCAAGCTCTCTCATCTCTCTTGCTCATGTTTCCAAGCACTCCCTTCTTCTCTCAGTGGCTCCCAAGCCGCTCTCTACAAGTTTCAAGCGCTTCATACTAAGCACGCTGAGGAACATCATTGTTCGAGTTGTAATCAGATCTTACCAAGGGAGTGCAAATTTCGAGGCAAGATTTGGTTATTGAATCCTGTGAGGTAGAGCTCGGTTCCCATCAGACAAAGGTTACAACCAAAGGAGGGCGAATCTACTTTTAAGGATAAGAGCACAGACGCCTCAACCATCTAATCGATAAGTCATCGTACCTCATTAGTTCCTTTGTTTGGTATGTTTTGCCAATCTTAATTTCCTAATCTTTTCTAAAGACCTTCTTTAGTGATATCAAAAAACCTAAGGTTATAAGTGGTAACTTGTTAGTACATGTCTAGAAAAGTCATGTCAACAAGGCGATAAGAACTTAAACAAGTATATATACGACCATTGTGACCCCTCCACTTATCTAGAGACTTTCGTGATGTGCTTAACACGTCTTTCACTACTATCTTGATTTCTGTTCACAAATAACAAAAAGGACAGTAAAAACAACAAAAGCATGGAATCATTTTACTTCTCTTTGTAAACTCAGCGATGAAGAAGCATAAGAAGAGGCTTCGTCTTAAAGCCAATGGCTGCACAACCAACCCACAGTGTGCTATCGTGGGTCCAAAAGACCCATATTGCAACCACCCATTGGGTGCCAAAACCGCACCAAGATGGTGCAGCCATTCTCGACAAATATTTAAGTTTTTTAGGTGGTATCAAGAGAACAAAAAAAAAAAAATAAAAGAACGGCTTTCGTAAGGATGTGACTCGATACATGATTTCATATCCTTGGACTTTGTGTATGGCAGGATCCTAAAAAATATAACAAAGGGCGGGGGGACAATTATTTATTCAAAAATGAATGTTTCCGGAATAGTGACTAGCTCCTATGTGTGCCTTTTTTTTTTTCCGGGAACACACTCCCTTCTTTCGGATGCAATTGTAATATATACTTCTCTTTAAGGGATACAAAGAGAGGGATAAATAAGAGAATTTCGCGATTCCCGTCATGCATCCCTTGTAACCGAATAGAAGTGACAAAGTATAAATGGGTGTACACCATTTCTTGAATTAATAATTAGATAATTATTAGAATAATTAATAATTGAAATGGATATATTCCTATTTTCATATTAAAGGATTCCAAGTATAAATTTAGGTTTTCTGCCAAGATCCCTTCCCCATTTCAAAGCACTCAAGTTCCCAAATCGCTGATTTAGACTTTTTTTTAATTTGAATTTCTTATTCTTTTGATACTAGAAACAATGAAAATAATAATGAGGGCGCAAAGCTGCTGGGAATCCCAAGACAAACGACAAAGAGTAAAGAATATGATAAAGAATCTTGGAAGCATTACCTAGAAGGACTACCTTAGAGGCACATGTCAAGGATGATGATTTTGATAAACTTAGTGAACTATATAATAGAAATCAATGATCGCATTAAAAAAATTGTTCGGGGAAGGGGCCTATCGAGAAGTATTGACAAATATAAGGCTCTCAGGTCATGCCTCGATCACCAAATGAACAAGAAATTCTTGATCTCTTATGGACTAGTTACCCTTACGATCAAGCAAGAACTATAAACTTGTTAAGGATTTCTCATCCCCGATATGTAAATCGTCAAGGGGCGGACTCTTGGTTGCAATCATTCTAAAAGAAGAAACTCGAGTCGCCTCTAAGTTACCAAGTCACATATGAACTTCCTGAACCTAAGAATAGATTGGATGATTCTATTCTGTCTATTCCATGCCATCATATTAATTATGTTTATTAATTACATGAACGGTGATAGTTAACTTTTATGTCTTTAGTTTGATGCATTTATAATATTTATCTTTGTATAAGTTACCTCACAATGCGATGAATTTATTGCTAGTTATTGTTTAAATTTTGTTGAGTACAAATTAGCTAAAGTTCAATGACTTTAGACAAACAACAATTAATTACAAACTAGTTAATTGAACTTAAGAACCTTAGAGTTGATGATCAAACATATGGAACTTTCAACTCAAATTTCTTATGTTCAATTGACAATTTACAATTAATATAACAATCATTTATGTCTTGAGAATTAATTATAGTGCATAATTGACTGCCTATAGTATAACAAATGGCAACTGCTGCTAAGAACATGTGGCTGAACTCAATAAGGGTGAAAAATTAAAATGGCGATAATTACAAGATCTCGAGAAGAAAATCCACACATTCTGGTAGGAAGCAGCAAGAAGTACTCAGGTTTTAAAATGTCCATGTTAGAACTTGATTAAGGCAACAGGATCCAACATAGAAGGAATCGTGAAGCCTATGAGACATGGAAAAATAAGAACTCCACAACTACATCACGCAAGGTTGTGCGACATGACGGATGACTACAGAGAGAGTTCAAAAAATATGAGATAACAAAGGACATGTGGTCCACACTCGAAAGGCTGCGTACGCCCATAGCCAAAATCAAGATCACTTATTAAATTTGACGCTACGAAAAACACCGAACACAAATGATGAAAAACATTTAAGGCAAATGCCAAATATGATAAAAAGAACTTATGATGCAGGTCATACTCTATCGATGAACAATAAGTGCAAGCCGTGATTCGTTCATTACCCCAAAGTTGGGAACACATGAAAATACATTTGACCCACAATGAAAACATTAAGACCTTGGAAGATGTTATTCGCCACTTAGAGCTTGAGGAAGATTGCCTCATGGCCAGCAAGACAAGTACTGATGAGTACTGATGTCTACATGGTAGGCTCTAGTTCACATGGTGAAAAATGGCGCAGCATAAATTTCATGGTAGGAACCAGCAAAAGAGTCAAACAGATGCTCAGGTAAAGAAAAAACAAAATTTCAACCAACGAAAGAATAAAGGCTTCTTCAAAAAAAAGAAGCATGGTGTCCAAGCTCAAGTGCTATAACTGTGGTAAGAAAGGGCATTTTGTACGTGATTGCAAAGAGTCTAGGAAGGAAAATGACCGTTTTGTAGTTGTTAGTACAATTTATGTTTCTAGTTCTGTCTTTTTTACTGAATCATATTCTTTGTGGACTGTAGACTCAAGAGCCACAAACCATGTAGCGAAGGGCAGAAGTGCCTTAGTTGAATTTCTACGAATCCTACAAGGAACAAAATAGATATATGAACAACTCTAAGGCTGAGGTGAAGGGAATTGGCATAAGAAAGTTAGTCATGCCAAGTGGTCAAACCTATTCCTACACTCCATATGTTATTTTCTCCTAATATCCATCTTAATTCGGTTTCTGTGTTGGTTTTGATAAAACTTGATTTTGAATTACGTTTCAATGGACAAGGTGTTGATTTGTTTTTAGGACAACAATATTATGGTTATGGTTATTTCTTTGATGGTTTTATAGTTATTGATGTTGAACATGGAAAAATAATGAATGTTTCTTATATTACATTAGTTGTTAATTATGAAAATAATGTGAATAAGCTCGTATGGCAATACTGGGTCATATCACAAAACCGTATGAACCGATTAGGATAAAAAAAGGCTTATTAGGGAAGTTCCGACAGTCAGATATCAACATGTGAACATTGGGTCTAATAAAAGACAACAAGAAACCATTTATAAAGAACTAAAGCCGTATTTACTGCAATTAATCCATCTTACATACAGGACCAATGAATGTAAAGTTTAGGCATGGTAGTTTATCTCATCACATTCATAGATGATTTCACTCAATATGGTTGGTGTTTATCTCGATTTCACAAATCTCAAGCATTAGATTGCTTTATCATATTTATGAACTTGGTTGATAATCACCAGGATAAGAAAATTAAAACCTTATAGATCCCATCAGTCGAGAGCATTTCTTTTACCAATTCAAACAATTATGTGATGAAACGGATAGCATATCAATAGACTATCCCATACACTCCATAAAAAATGAGTCACGGAAAGAAGTAATAAGACCCTCCTTGAAATGGTTAGGTCAATGATGGCTCTGAGTTCCTTTCCAATCACCTGGGGGTGATGCACTTTTAATGGCCACATTTATACTCAACCAAGTGCGCCTTCAAAGTCCTAAGCATACTCACTCTATATGAGTTATGGACCAATAGGAAACCCGACCTAAGTTTCTTAAAACCTTGTTGTGTTGCCTATGTACATAATTCCTCTCATAAATATGGAAAATTAGGTCCAAGAGGAAAGAAAAGTATCTTTTATCTTTATAGATACAAAATGAACAATATAGCGATACGTTTTCATATGTGATCGTAGTCGTAGATAGTATTAATCGAGTTTGAATCACGAGATGTCACATTCTTGGAAAATGACTTCCATAAGCAAGGACAAATAGGTGAAGACCTATTCTTGTACGAAACTAATGACCAAATTGCTTCCCTTGCACAAGAATTTGATCAATTCTCTTTGAGTGGGAGTATTTTGAGAAATGATGAATTAGTTTCTAAAATCACCTAAACACATCCTGGTATGGATCCAACTATGCTTGCTGGTTCGACTGGGAGTAACAATGAACTTAATGAATCCTAACTCAGATGAACGAATCGTCAACTGATTCCTCGTCACCGATTTGAGATTGAAGGGGAAGCATTTATTGTTACTCCACAAGATGAAGAAGATCCAAATAATATAAAAATGTCTCTCTAATTGTTCCATGAAGAAAAAATGGAAGAAGAAATGGAGTCAATGAAAACAAATCAAGTGTGGGAATTAGTTGATCCACCTAAAGGAGATAAACCTATTGACCACAAATGGATCCTTAAAATTAAGGGTAAGGCGGATGGCACAATTGAAAGATACAAAGTCTGCCTAGTCGCAAAGGTGTATACACAATAGGAAGGAATAGATTATGAGAAACTTTTTCACATGTTGTCAAATTTACCTCAATACGCTTAATTTTAGCTATCGTTGCGAGTATGGACCTAGAATTACATCAAATGGATGTAAAGACTAATTTTCTCAATGGAGAATTAGACGAAGAGATCTACATGAAACAATCAGTAGGTTTTGTAATTCAAGGCAAAGAACATAAAGTATGAAGACTCTAAAATTGATTTATGGTGGTGTTATGTTCTTCTGTAGACAATGGAACATTCAGTTTTATAATGTAGTAATGTCTCATAATTTTGAAAATGATTAAAGAAGATCATCATGGTTTACATTAAAAGTTCGAAGACAAGTTTGTAATCTGTTTTTATATGTATGACATACTCGATAGTCGAATATATGGAGTACATTTCTAAAAGTAAAAGGATGGTTGTCATCTCAAATTTTTAAACGGCGGATATGGCGGAAGCCACATATATCTCTGGAGTTATGATTTGGCGATTGATTAAAGAAATTTGTGTCTCTTTCATAAGAGCAATACATCAAGAAAATCCGAATCCATTCATAATGTAAGATCAGAAACCCATCGATACTCCTATGGCAAAAGAGACCTTAAGTAGAAGATTATATCCTAAAAACCTTAGAAAAAAGGAAAAATGAGCAAAATTCCTTACTTAAGTGCATGAAGTTTGATGTATGCTATGATGTGTACTAGGCCTGATATCTGCCTTGCTGTTAGGATGGCTGGTAGATATCAATCTAATGCAAGTTAAGAACATTGGAAGACAGGTAAAAGGATATTGAGATATCTAAAAGGCACAAAAGACTATTCATTATGTTATAAAAAAATGATTTTCAATTAAAAGGTTTAATTGGATGTCTGATTTCTGGGAAGAGGATTTCCTTGGATGAAAGGAAATCTACCTTAGATTGACATTCTTACTCAACAATGGCACCATATCTCTGGAGTAGTGTGTTAAACAATCCCGGAGATAAATTTTATCAACAATGGTTGAATTGTAGCATTATTAGCTGTTGTGTAAGAAGGAATTTGGTTAAGAAGATTCTGGAATATTTGATCAATAAGGGAGAGATGCCATAAAAGCATGTATTATCATCAACAGTGGATAGTCAGGTTGCTATAGCTTTTACAAAAGACCCTAAGTTCCATGCTAAAACCAAACATATCACTATCAAATACAATTTTGTAAAGGACATGGTGGCATGAAAGAAAGTGAACATGAAGTAGCAATGAACACAAGAAATTGCTGTATATCCATTCTACAGCCCATAATTGCAAGGTTTACTTTAGGCATGTCAAGTTTTTGGCTTACGTAGACATTAAAATGTATTTGATGAATATGTATCCCTAGCATGGTCAACAGCATATTTTATGATAATATTTTTTTATTCCTAGATGCTTATGAAACATACATGAATGCATATGTTAAGTACATATGAGATATAGAAGTATGTTGGATAGATGAGAGATTGATCACCTACTCACACAGGCAATCGCCTTAGTCACTTTGTGTGTACTGAGATGAGATAGTTTTTTAAGTACTATTATATAGGTGATAATTGAGAGCAAAGACTTAAATACAAATGTCGATTTCATTTAAAGATTGAATGAAATATTAATCACAAGTGAGATATCACTTAATCAGTCTTAAAGTCAAATTGGAGTTCTGATGTTTTGATAAATAGAGTATGTGAGTGAGCTCATAGTTGGCCATTGACTGTGTCAAACTACAATCTGTACAGTGTTGAAATAAAATACATAAAGGCATACGCTCCATGAGAAAGGAGATAACACCATAACATGTGATTCATACCACATATGCATATATAGACTAACAAGGGTAATGAAAATAAAAAAAATTATGTGGAGGCCCTCAGTTTTAAGTAATCTCGTTTAGTATCCTTATCACTTTGGCTTGAATTCATAATTAGTATCTAGTGTTTCATATCTAGAAATTGCCAAGACAGAAATGATTTGATCTGGAATATTTATAGAAAAGCAACCGATAAGAATTACGAGAATCGAGGAAGAGGAAGATCATATTTACGAATAAATAGTAGCATTAATATGTATTCATGTGTTGACAATTATGTATTTCCAATGTGGAAGAAACATAATCATGAATTCATATTTCTTAAGATCTCATGTGAAAAGGATGTGATAGAAGATCTGGGATACAAATATACTAAACATACCCACAACCTTTATCGAGAAGTTATATACTTCTAACATATATAAAGGAAAATGCTCAAAGTATGCATGGTCACACAACTTATTTGACAAGTATGAACCTTTTAAAGTCAAAAGGGAGTCTATCCATCATGTGTGTGTGGAAGATGTTTTTTTCCCTTCTACGTTGACCACACATGATGTGGTTCCAATTATCTGGTTAATTTAAATTTTGAAGTTAAATTAATTTGCAAATGAAAGAAAAAAAAATAGAGAAATAAACATGGAGACGTTGACAGCTATTTTTTATTTATTTATTTTTTTTAAGACTCCAACATAGTTTAATAAAAAGTAGATAATCTTCAAAAAGAAGGATAATCATATTTTTCTAAATAACGAGCAATCGCTCTCTTTAGAAAACTCTCTGTCTCCAAAATTCTACAATCTTCGGCTTAATCACAAAAGAATCTCGTAATCTTCGACTCTCAAATCTTTTATGGATTCAAAAGGTATGACATCTACGATGTGAAATCATACTTTCAATTCATTTCAATAATGTGATTGAAAGTTACAACTTGCATACGTGTTATCTTGGGATTAAAGTTACTGCAAATTCTATCATAAACCTATTCCATTAGGCATTGAGCGAGGTACAAGCAACCCAAAAAAAAAATTTATCCTATTGAAAGTAAAATGTTAACAGTATTTAATTACATATTTGAAACTGAAATATATTAATCATTGTTTTGAAAATGTTCTACCAAATCTTCAGTTAGTTCATAAGCTTCACAAGGACATGAAATAATTTGGCAAAGACAAAATATGAAGTCCTTTGGAATGAACAATAGTACTGGAGTGGTGAGATGTAAAGTGAAATTGACATTGATGAGATATAAAATGCATGATGGAGGATTAAAGTCTCACTTGTAGACTAGTTGGTGCCACAACACATTATCTAACGATGAACTTTAGGTCCACATATATCATTCAATGTGTGGAAACATGTTGTCCATGTGCAATATGACACATTGTACTAGAAAAATTGTTAGAGGAATGGAAGCTAAAAATAATTTAAGAAGTAATCCCACTTCATTTGACTTGTCACAAGTTACAATAAATTTGGAAACAATTTTTTTTTAGCTATACTATTTAAATAAAATAAAAAGGAAGGTTGTGTATTTTTGCAATAACCAGGTGGGTTTAAACTAAAGACTTAAAAAAAAAAAAAAAACTAAAGACTATTGGGCCAATGAAGCTTGACTCAGTGGTTAAGCATTCTTAGGCTGAGCATAGGGAAGGAATCAGGTTCAAGTCTCTATAATAATATGATACTACAATATTATATTGCAAAATAAAGAAAAAAAGGGAATTGGCTAAATAAAAGATAAAGAATATGAACAATGATTTACTTAGAAACAGTAAATAGAAATCTATTGTTCAGCATGCTTGTTCCAAACTTCCAACTCACCTCTCTCCTCTCTTTTGTATTTTTACTGTGATCACCCATTGCCATGCATGAACCTTGCTCCCTTGTACTGGAATCAGTTTTTTTCTGAAATTTTTTTCTTTGCCCTCTTATGATTGTCCATTTTGAATTATATATATAGGATTCAAAAAATTTTAAATGTAATTTATCTTCTACTAAATTTTAAGGGAATTATGAACGGTGGCAGAGCCCCCGGAAATAATAATTTAAAAAGTAATCCCACTTCAAGAAGGCATAAACCCTTTGGCCCCGTAGGCACAATGTAGCTCCACCCCTACTAATAAAAGTAATTCAAGGAGGGTGTTGAAAACTTGAAGGCTATATTTAGTTCCCAAAAATATTAACGGGAAATGCAAAGAAAAGAAAGAGAAAAGTAGAAGTATGAGATTTTAAAGAAAAATAAAATATAGTTAAATTTGGATATACTATTTTTATTCATTGTTTCAAACTTATTTTATTTATTTCAACTTATCAATGTAAGAATTAAAATTTTAAAAATATGAAAGTCAAGTAGTTTTATTTATATTTGATTTTTTAAAAAAAATTATTAAACAACTAAATATAAAAATTATTTTCTTACTATGATCTTTCCTTATTACTTTTAAGAACTAAACATAATTGAAGGGTAAGACATGTAATGATAGAGATACTTATAATTCAGGGCCTATGGCCCCCTTGAAAAAATTTCCATTGTAGGCATGAAAAGTCGAACCCAAGATCTAGGTTATTCCCCCTAAACTTTAGGATCCAATACCACTTGGCTACAACACCATACCCATCGATCAATTAACGCCCCTCTGAGATTAAGTCCTAGCACGGCCACTGGAGACATGGGTAGGATCCGGGAGGTTGGGAAGTAGGGTACGAGTAAAAGGGATAGACAAGAGTAGGGAAAATGTTTAGACATAAATGGCAAAGTGTGAAGCATATATTTAAGTCTAGATGTGGTACACAATTTGTTGTACATGAATTTTGCATGGAAGGTAGGAGGCAACTTTTTGGCTAGCAATTGCTTGATGATAAGCATTTGCCTCGAACTAACTTGACAGCCTTGGGACCTCCTCTCGCCTTTTAGTCTTTTCTTCCTTCATGATATTTTGTTTCTTCCTGCTCCATTCAAAACTACTATATACATCTATGATCTAATTTTTCCCTAATATTTATGTGTTTCTTAGAGGATGGGTGCATTCAAACCACCAAAAGTATGGACTACAAATTTGAACTTTTCAAATGCATGCACCTTCCCTCACCGCCCTTTCTAATTTATTTATATTATTTTGCCTACTTGTTTTTGTGATAACCAAATGTTTTCGAGATTTTTTGTGTTTTTTAATCGCTTCCTTCCTCATCATCCAGCAAGAAAGTGGATTTGTTTGATTTTTTTGTGGTCCTGTGATAAAAGGACTCGAATTCTATTTTGAATTTAATTTGCTTGACCTCCGTAAAATTTATTTCATCCATAGATATGAATATATTAGGCTAATTCAAGTTAAAAACAATGCAATTGTGTCAACAGAAGCTTTAATCTAGATAATATTAATTCAAAAACACAAAAATTTATAGGCACAAAGTTTTAATGTGGTTCAATCATTGCCTACATCCATGGATGAGCCTACATCCGCGAATGAGAAAATCTTTTCACTATACCATAAAGAATATTACAAAGAGTAAAACTATATAAAATTATTGGATTCTCAAAACATCTCATGTCTCTAACAAAAGACCATACCATTATATTGATGGTTTTATATTTATATTATTAAACTAGCATTATTTACATGAAAACTCTTGTTCAAAATTTTTTAATAAATAATTGATATTTCATCATAGTGAAAATTGAGTTTCTCTTTTAGTCGATCATGTATTTTAACTTTTATTAATTTTTTTAAAGTTTATTTTTTTCGTCGGAAAATGATATCCCAAGAAAGGCATTCGTTAGGTTCTTTGGTTGTCTCTTTGGGTTATCATTTTAGGTAACATTTTCTTTTTTAAATGTTAGTAAAAGGTGACGCCAACCATAGTATTAATCTTAAAAAAAGGAAAATTATGTGTAATCAAAGGACTGCCCAGAAAATTCAGAAAGAAGATATGTATACTACGGAAAACACCACCTGGTATGCCTTACAACACATTTAATCAATTTTCCTACTTTAGCACAAAAGTTTTTTATAACTTTTTCTTTTACACTTTCCGTAAATGACTGGGAGAACACATTTACAATGAAAATATCTCATTTTTATTATTTTATAAAATAAATAATCAAATAACCAAAAAAGAGTGCAAATGTCATCTGCCAACCTCTTAATCAATTTATTTTTTGTTTATATAAATATGATAAAGAATGGGTTTGTCTCATTTATTAAACTATTTTGACTTTTAAAGTTTTGTTGAAGTAATAAGATTGCAATTGAAAGTTAAGGTAACATTTTCTTTTAAATGTTAGTAAAAGTTAGTGACGCCAACCATAATATTAATCTTAAAAAAAAAAAGGGAAATTTATGAAAAAGAGAGATGTGTATGTAAATCAAAGGACCGGCCACAATATTCAGAAAGGAAGATATGCTAACATGAAAACACCACCATATGCCTTTACAACACACTTTAATGAATTTTCCTACTTTAGCACAAAAAGTTTTTTATAACTTTTCTCTTTTACACTTTCTGTAAAATGACCGAGAGAACATATTTACAATGAAAATATCTCATTTTATTATTTTATAAAATAAAGAATCAAATAACGAAAAAAGGCAAATGTCACTGCCTAAACTGAATCATCTTTATTTTTGTAAGATATATATGTGATAAAGAATTGGGTTATTTCTATTTATTAAAGTTATTTTATCTGTAAAGTTTTGTTGAAAGTAGTATATCACTGGAAAGTACTTTTTCTGAGTTTATTAGTATTCTTTTTTTCCCTTTGATTAATGAATTCATGAATATCATGGTAATATGGTGATCATAAGAATCGTATTGATTTTTTTTTTTTTCACGTATGCTCATGCTGTTCTACGATGCAGCTTAAATTTTAATGTTATCAAAATATTTATTCTCTCTAAAATCATTATATAAGAAACCAAATTATAATGTTTTAACTTAGGTGTTTTATTTCTTCCTGACCAAAGTAATTACTAAATTATTTTACTTCATTTGTTAATTATCACTAAAATTATGTTATATGTTGTCACGCTAAACACACCCAGGTTATGAATGCTGACCACACCTTAAGCCCGAAAGTTCAAAAGCTAATGACACAAACATTCCTTTCAGAACTCCTGACAGCCCAATTATCAAACACATATTCAGAGTAATGTGCGCTTTCTATATCATCAATTCTTATATCCAAAATTTCATACTAGCAAATATTCTCTAATTCTCAACATTCATGTATGAATTAACATAAATGTCTCAAGACAAATATTCATATTCTTCTAACCAACTCTGAAAACAAATAATCCAAATGAACATAAATTCATCAACTAAACAAGTCTATAACGGATTCCAAAATCAAAATTCCTAATAATGATATGATTCTCATCCTAACCAACTTCCTTGCTTAAAATAAAAGCGCTGAAAGATGTCAATGAAATGTGACGCCCCAAACTACTCGGGTATTTTTATTTTTTACTATTTTGGGTCTCATCGATCAAAACCAAAATTTGGAAACCCAGAACAAAGTGGTCCATGAATAGTGGCTCAAATAGTGCACAACACATTGCATTATTAGCCATCAGGAGAAGAAGCGTGATGAGAATCCTCCCGTCACTTACGGTATTGAACCCTTATCGCGGGCCACATTTCCGATTCATGTCAGAGCACCCCAAATACCGTCAGCACGCTACAGCTCACTGCCTGCCACGTCACGCAATGTCCGTTTCCTGTCGTGACAAAGATGAACTCACATGGTTACGGATCTTCTACTATGATCGAACACCGCCGCAGCCTTAAAATTCTCGTGTCGCAGTCCCAGTTTCCACTGTAATTCTACACATCTCTTTGTTGCGACAAGGAAAAGCCGCGTCATGAAATAAAGTTCCTAGCTACTCAACCTCCGTCGCGAACATACCCCCGCTCGCGGCACCTGGCTGTAGTGCCCAAGGCCCGTCGGCGGCGCGCTTCGTCTCGTCTGTCGCGTGCACCTGGCCTCCTTTGTCGTGACACCACACGGCGCCACACCGCAGAGCCCAAATTCTTCAAGACGCCAAATTGCCAGAAAGTGGATTAGGAAAGACTCTAGGCCGTGGCCGCTCTATCACGACATAAAAATCCTCTGTCATGACAGAAATTCTCCCTACCCTGGCCAACTCTATTGCGACATAGAATTGCTCTGTCACAACACAAAACCTCTCCATTTGGCAACACTCTATCGCGACATAAAGCCTCCACCCAAGGCCAACTCTGACGGACATAAAACACTCAAAAAACTCCCGCCCGCCAACTTTGTCGTGACATAAAAATATTCTATTGCGACAAGAGACCCTTTGGTCATGGCCAAAAACTCTGTCGCGACACAAGATACCTTGTCGCGATATCACTCCATGAATCCTGTCGCGACACTACAATTTTTCCATCACGACTGGAATCTCTCGCCTTAACCCGCTTCGTCGCAACCCGACCTCTCGTCAGACCTCTCTAAGGCGATAGAAACCTCTGTCGCGACATTGTCACGACAGAGGGCAAACACGGTAGCGACCCAAGAACACCCTGCCAAGACCAAATCCTATCGCGACACAAAACCCATTATCACGACACAGAACCAGAAAACTCTATCGCGACCGAGAAAACCTCTGTCGCGACTTAACTCGCTAACATGCAAGAGGCTCATTCTGTATTTCCCCGCATTTCCAACCCTTCCCAGAGCCCTTCATCACGTAAAACTACCGTAAACCTAGGAAACAAGCCTGCCGACCGCATAAATCATACAAAAATGAGTTTTATTACAACTCTTTCTCATTACATATATAGAAACTAGGTTTTATGCCCAAAATTTAACAAAAACTGGATAAATATCTAGAATTTTACAAAATACATGAATAAGCCATAATCTGGCCCTTTTTCACAACTAAGATCTTGGATGTGTTTCATCCCCTAAGGTACCTCCAAAGACTTAAAATATTTTTCCCACGACGGGGTAAGCAATGCCCAGTAGATGAATTCTCCTACAAGGGCTACTCCCCACCTAAGTGCACATGCAATGGCAAACACACACACATTCAAGTAAAAACATGCACATTCCTACTCAAATGTCTACATACCGTGGATGAGAATGTGACTCACCATATCCCATGTCCCGAGTCCTCGTCGACTCCATCACACATGCAAATTCCAAGTATGAAAAACCATTTTTAAAACAAAAGATTTTTGTTTTTGACAACTCATTGGACAATCTCCGATATCAAAACTATCAAGCAACCCTTCCTAAAATAAATCCGTTGGACAAGACTCCGATAAGATTTGTTAGACAACCCTCCGATATTATTTATTAGACATCCTCCGATAAGATTTGTTAGACAACCCTCCGATATAATTTATTTGTTCAAAAATCATGTCATGCACTCACACACGTTTCACGCGATGTCCCCGTGCATATGAAATGGGGAATGCCATTTCATGCCAATCATGTTACATGCATGATGAGTACTACATGCAACATGGATAATTATATTGTCTACATATAATTTACATCCATCAAGTATCTCACGTCAATACATCATTTAAGCATATATTAACATGAGCTTTTTCACACAACCAGCATGTTATTCCTTTTTCTAGCAATAACACAAAAACAACACACACAGTCCAATAACAGTCCAAAATTCAGTCCCGGACTGCTCGAAAACAGTCCCAAACATTCCAACATTCAGTCCCAAAATTTTGGGACTGAACTGCACGGCCACTCACGGCCCCAAAGAACCCTATGCCATTAAATGGCTCTGATCAAGAATAACCAAAGTAGGAGAGAAACCCCTACCTCTCGAGTTTGCGAAAAACCCTAGATTCTTCAGACCTAAGAGAAGCTCACACGATGAACTTTGCATCTTGCTCCAACGAACGATGTACTCGATCTTCGTAGATCTTAAAGTGAAGGTGTAGCTTCTCACCTAATTTTCCTTATTCTTTCTTTTCTTTTCTTTCTTTTTCTTTTCCTCCTTTTTCCTTCTCTCCCACCGAATATGATCCAACTTGATTCAAGTGGGAAATTTCCTTCTACCTTCCTCCTTGCCACATGTCCCTTCCTCATTTTTTTCTTTCATTATTTTCTTTCTTGATCTTATCCAAAGACTTAGATATCCTTTCTCTAGGGGCATGACACATGGTCTCCATGGGTCACCCCTTAGTCTTTCCCTTTTTGTTTTGATTTATCTCTCCACATAACACATATCTTAATGTGAGCCATGGATATTTTCCTTTTTACTATTCATGTGCCATGTGTCACATGGACACATGCATTAAGTGGAAATTGCACACCACATTGCTCTCATGTCATGTTCACCCCTCACAAGCTTCCATGTGGAAGCTACATGGTCATGCTATGTGGCACCACTCCTTGTGTCACCCAACACTCGATACCTTGAAAAACGTGAAATTTTGACTATCTCGGAATTCGACGAAATTCGACTGGATAACTAGATTTCACGAGACAATTCCAATAGTGAAGTCCATTTCATCATTCGAGATCTTGAAAAATTACAGGTTTTCAATCTTTACTATTGTGGCAATTACCGTTTTGCCATTTTTCAGAAAAATTGAATTTTTCCCTGCTTTTTATGGCAATGGGAGTGAAGGAAGCTCAATAATAAATACTAATATAGTTTCATGGATCAAAAGGTTTTCAATCATATAACAAATATGAGTTATTTTTCTTTCCATAAAACATTTGTATTCAAATATGGTACAACATTAAAAAAATTTCCATCAAAACATTCTCAAATCTATTTCAAATTGATTTCATATTAAATATGACCCAAACAATTTCATATCAAATTCGAATAGAATATTTTCATATCAATCTCAAAACCAAATACATTTTTTCCTCTAGTCAACAAATGTCAAATGGTGCCTAACCATGTGAGACTTGCAAATGGGTGGCTAGCCGCAAATTGTTCATTTTAAGGTAGACAAAACCAAACTTACTAGTACTAGTAACCTCTAACCAAAACCCCTATAGGTTAGTGTTCAAATCAATTATATTTTCCACCAAAGAATGTAAATGTCAATTATTATTCCCATTGACAAATGCCGAATAGTGTCAACTATTATTCCCATTAACATGGCCGAACTAACTAGAGTCAAATATTTCATTCAAAAATTCAAATCACAAAACGTCATATCTCCATATTTTCTGTCATAAACAAAACAAATCTCCAAAATGTTATCATACAAAACCACTATTTGATTCATGGATTGTCAAATAAATAAAAAACAAATTTTTTTATAAACTAAGATGATATATAATTTAGTTCAAAGTTTTTCATCACCGAAGTGATATAAAAACAAATAATTTTCTTTTACAAAATTTGCATTAATATCTCCTACCTCAAATGAGTACTTAAAAGCCTTGAAAGAGCTAATATGAAGAATTTCACCTCAAAAAAATATTTCCCCTAACATAATAAAGAAGAAACTATCATCATTAATTATTTATCTAAAATTATAAGTTTAGGGATCCTAAAACTTTTCTAATTTGATATTCTTAGTACTGGTATTATTTTTAACTTTTTAATCCATAATAATAAAAAGTTAATGGGTTCCTAAATATTTTCTAAAACTTGTGATTTATAAAAAGCTTATTCCATCAATATAATTTTATTGTTCACTCCCAAATATATTGACAACTTTTTCAAACGATAACTATTTAAATTGTGTAGCTTTTTCAAATTTTTATAAAACTCATATTCGTTTAAGATCTTATTCCCAGGGGTCCGTTGACAACCCGTCAACCCGCGAAAAACCTGTGTCTCATGTCATGAGACCCATACATGAGTAAAAATGACCACTTGGGCCCATACATCAATACTCATAAAAAATCTAACCAACTATATTACAATAGTTCAATAGAGTTATTACATCATTTAACACAAACATATAGCTAAAATTTAGAACAATACATGTTTTACAAATTTCATATCAAAGCCACAATCCGGCTTTTTTCTCAAAAGCGGCCTTTAATGAGCGCCGTCTTCCTGAATACTCCCTGTACGTGAAATAATGTTCCTCGATTGTAAGGAGCAATGCCCAAGAAAGGGAATTATCCTACACGGCTACTCCCCACCCAAGTCAAGCATACGTAATGACAACCAAACACACTCAAGCAAATACATGATCCTACTTGAATGTCTACATGATATGGATGAGAATGTGGCTCACTTGTTTCCCACTTCTCAAGCCCTCACTAACTCCCTCACGCATGCCTAAGCCAAATGTGAGAAAAACACTGTTTTCAAAACAAAAGGTTTTTGTTCTTGAAAATATACTACCGAAGCTCTAAGAAAATCATCGACAACCCTCTCGAGGCGAATTTGATGACAATCCCTCCCAAACAATTCATGGGCTCGACGTGAATTTGCCGACAATCTCCCAACCCAATTCCTCCTGAAAATCTTCCATTGAAATTCCTTCACAACAATTTTCCTTTATTTTCTTTCATGTCATGCACTCACACTCACGCTCTGGTGCCCCGGTGCATATGGAAAGCTTTATGCCATTTCCAAACCACACATACAATGTATCAATTATGCATATATTAACAAATTTATATACCAAATCCACATGTTTATTCAATTCTTAGCAATAACATCAAAATTAGCTCACATGGGCTAATCAACAATCCAATTTAATTCCAATGGTTCTCACACAATTATATTTTATATAATTCAAACACTCATGTTAACACACTAACTTTTCATGCATTAACAATTTCTTTCCTTACACACTCAAAGCCATTCATCTTAAGCAATATTTTGCTTACAACACACATGGACCATTCAAATTCAATGAAGCAAACCAATTATATTTAACAAATCCCACATCCAGGCAAGTGGTCAGGTCTCGTAGACAAACTCTTCACCAAGCATCGGTTCCACTTTGTGGAACCGAAATCCATGGCCATTTCCGGCCCAACAACACCTAAACCATAATTTATTGCATAAATTATAACACAAGCCACACAAACAGTCCGTGGACTGTCCAAAACGTGTCCCAAATTTCCAAAGAATTCGGGGCCCCAAGTTTCGGATCACCAAACGGCCCTCATGGCCTCATATCATCCAAAGCATTAACAAAACTCTTAAAAAGGGATTAAATCAAGTAGGAGAAAACCCCTACCTCCCGGAGTTGTCGAAACTCCACAAAACTGGTGCCCACGCGTAGCCCTTGCAGCGTAGAACAACTTTACTTCTTGGCCCGACAAGACCGACGGTCCGAACACCGAGAAATCTAGAAATAAGTTAGACTTTCTCTCTTTAGAATTTGATTTCTCCCCCCCCCCCATTGCCTGATTCAAACTCTCCCAAAATGAGAGAAGAGATGTTCTTTCTCTTTCATTATTTCCCTTTGTCCTCATCGCTACATGTCAAGCCATCATTGACTACTTCTTGGATTTTATCCACTTATTCACCTACCTTTGATTTTCCTCCACTCAGATATGCCACATGTCCACACGGGTCCCACACTTGAGCTCGGTTGACTAATTCCTGCACTTGACATGTGGCACACCGTGAGCCACTCAAACGCGCTGTCATCTCCGCCTACGCCTTGCCTCGAAAAACATGTAAATTTCGACTGTCTCGGAATTCAACGAAATTCGACGTGGTAGCTAGATTTTGCGAGACGATTCCAATGGTGAAGTCCGTTTCATCATCCAAGATTTAGAAAAATTTCGAATTTTGATCGAAATTACCATTTTACCCTTTTTCCTAAAAATTAGGATTTTCTCGCGGGGTTTCACATTCTCCTCCCCTTAAAAGAATTTCGCCTAATTCCACCTATTACCATCACTCACATGCATATGTAGCCTTTACATTAACCTAAGACCGTGGTTTCCGTATGATAACCCGCCTAAGGTCACAATTACTAACAACCCGATGGCTGTCAACTCATCCATGTCAGGAATGACATCAAAACCCAATATGTCTACCACCCAAAGGTCCACCATGAGCAGAATCACTGAGATCTATGACTCACAATCTCGACACATCTGACCAACTCTCACCCTAGATTCGAGGGAAGAATTTTCCCATACAATGGCTTTCCAGAGGCCTCAACCTTCAAGCCCAAACTTATCACACAAGATGCATTAATGAACATGATGCACGTAAAACAATTGCAAAGTAAATGTACCCCTCGCATGTCCAAATCGATTCCGCATGCTCAACCTCTGAAGACAACTAAGATAGACACGCCCTCGTCCCCGAAGTCCTTAGCCCGTGAGCTCGTGCCCGACCGACCCACACTCGGCCCTCCGCCCATATGCTGTCGGTTGGGTGTTTAGATAAGACCAGCGACCGGAAACCGGCTCCTTTTGACCCATACCAGCTGGAGGAATGAATCAGATCATCTCCCGGTCTCTACGTTTAATCGTGGATCGTGTTGTCCCAAAATCCTAGAATCCCTGTCTCTGGGGGCAATCTTGTCTCATATGTCCATGCCGTCGCTAGAATAACATATCATTTGTCCCCGCCCTCGACCAAATGCTCTATTCGCTCGGGGCCCCGATAACCCCTCGGCCTTGTTCCCGAAATCTCGCGAAATGTGTCTTCCCCTCGCTTCTTTTTAGGTCGAAGAAGATGGATCTTCCTTCCTTCTTAGTACCAAGACCCATATCTGGACGCCTCGTATGTCATCTACTCCTCCCTCTATGGCCATTAGAGGATGATGTGCTTCTAAACGCCGGAGGTCGTCAATTCTTCTCGGCTCACTATTGCGCATGCCCGTGCAATAGCGTGGATCGCAATCCCATATTCCCAAGAAAGGCTCATCGGGTCAAAAGCCGGTGGTGCCTGACTAGTACCTTGTGGACAACCTCTACGTCCTCTCCCGCGACTAGCCATCTACACATGTTAAATGGCAAGTTGAGTTTTAATGAAGTGTCTCTAAGGTGTAAATACAGCCTCGAGACACCATTCACATACCGAAAAAATTCATACACTATGTCCATGCATTCATAGGTAATGCAAGACACACTCCATTCATTAAATCAAACGCAACAAAAATTTTATTTTATTTTATTTTAATTTATTATTATCTTTTAAACCCCGTGAATAGTGCTCAAATACATTATAAAATAAGCAGACCTGGTCAAAACTAGGTTGAGTGCACAATGCACACACCCAAGGAACCTGTGCCGTAAGATGCCGCCAAGATCGCGCCCACGCTCGCGCACTGGCGCCGTGTCGTGGCGCCGTTGCTTACCGTATCGGGCGCCCTCGGCGTGCGCTTAGCCGCCCCGTCTCATGATACGACAGATCGTGATTCCAAGATAAAACGGGCAGAAACACAAATTTCCGCACAATTTTTTTATTTTTTTATTTTTTTATTTTTTTATCCGTTTCTACTCACTACAAGATCATAATTTTAAGATGCCATCTTTAGTAGAACCAAAATATTCCTCTACTTATTTTTATTTTATTTCTTTTCTTTGTTTTACATTAATCGTAAAACCTCGTGGAAAAAAATTTCAACAACACATTTTCTTTTTCATTCAATTGTAGACTATTTTGCCCAAAATTTCTCAAACTCCTAAGGTTTTATTTTCTCAACCCTAGTGTTCAACATTTTCCTATATGCTATTCACCAAGCATACAATCTCAATACACATACAACACACAATCCAATCACACATCCCAATTATCAGAATGCACAAGGAATGCATGATCTAACCCGTGCCCATCAAGTCCTAGGTAAATCGCATACCTAACTTACCGATACTAAGCTATAACTCTAATATCCAACATCGAGCTATACTAAGCTGTGATGTTCTTACACCTTATGATCATGGCCTAAGCCCAAGTCCCTCAAGCCCCAGTATCAGATACCTAAGTTCTACACCCACCGGTCCCAAGGTAATCGCTTACCTTAACTCATACTGCCGTGACGCCTAAATCGGGGTCCGTTGACAACCCGTCAACTTGCGAAAAACCTGTGTCTCTTGTCATGAGACCCTACATGAGTGTAATGGCCATCAGCTCCATAAGAAATACTACCAAAATCTAACCAACTATATTACAATAGTTCAACAGAGTTATTACATCACTCTTAACACAAACATATATTAAAGTTTAGAATTCTAATACATGTTTTACAAATTTCATATCAAAGCCACAATCCGACATTCTTCTCAAAAGCGGCCTCTAATGAGCGTCGTCTTCCCGAACACTCCCTATACATGAAATAATGTTCCCTCGACAAGGTGAGCAATGCTCAGTAGTGGAATTATCTTACATGGGTTACTCCCCACCTAAGTGCACAGGTAATGGCAACCAAACATACTTAAGTAAATACATGATCCTACTTGAATGTCTACATGATATGGATGAGAATGTACGATCACACCTTTCCCGAATTTCTCGAGCCCTCACGACCTCACGCATACCAAGCCAAATGTGAGAAAAACACTATTTTCAAAACAAAAGGTTTTGTTCGAAAAACATACTATCGAGTTTCTATGAAAATCTATCGACAACCCTTCCAAGGCGAATTTGTCGGATAACCAAACAATTCATGAGCTCCTCCGACGTGAATTGTTGGACAATCTCTCCAACTCCAATTCTCCGAAAATCTTCCATTGAAATTCCTTTTTCACAACAATTTTCCTTTTATTTTCTTTCATGTCATGCACTACACCTATCGCTCTAGGTGCCCCGGCATATGGAAAGCATTATGCCATTTCTAAACCACACATGCCAATGTATCATTTATGCATATATTAACAAAATTTACATACCAACCACATTCAATTCTTAGCAATAACATCAAAATTAGCTCACATGGGCTAATCAACAATCCAATTTAATTCCAATGGTTCTCACACAATTATATTTTATATAGTTCAAACACTCATGTTAACACACTAAATTTTCATGCATTGACAATTTCTTTCTATAAACACTAAAGCCATTCATCTTAAGCAATATTTTGATTACAACACACATTGACCATTTTCGGTCCAACAAGCAAACCAGATCAGATGGTCGCCTCACATCTCAGGCAAATACCGGTCAGTCTGTACCCCTCTCACTGCACCGTTCCACTTTGTGGAATCAAATCCATGGCTATTTCGCCTAACAACACTCCAAACCATAATTTATTGCATAAATTATAACACAAGTTACACAAATTCGTGACTGCATAAAACGTAAAATTAAATTTCACAATCTACCAAGTTTCGGATCGATCAAACGGTCCCTCACGACCTCATATCATTCAAAGATTAACAAAGTTCTTAAAGCGACTAAATCAAGAGGAGAAAACTCCCTACCTCCCTGAGTTGCCGAAACTCCGTGAAACTAGCGCCCCACGCCGCAAATTTCTCGCGAAGATGTAACTTTGCTTTCGCCGACGAACCGGGATACCAAACATTCGGAAATCTAGAGAGAAGTCGACTTTCTCTCTAGAATTTGATTTCCTGATTCAGCCTCCAAATGAGAGAAGAGGTTCTTTTTCTTCATTATTTCTTTTGTCATCATTGCCACATGTCAGTTTCATCATTCGCCATTTGGATTTCTTATCCACTTATTCACCTACCTTGATTTTCCTCCAATTAGAGATGCCACATGTCCACATGGGCCCCACACTTGAGCTCAAGTTTACACTCGGCACCCGACATGCAGACACCGTGAGCCACTCAAAACGTGTCAAGCTGCCCTACACTACACTCGTCGCTCGAAAAACGCCGCAAATTCCGACCGTCTCACCTCGACGATACCAGATTTTGCGCAGACGATTCCAACTAAAGGAAGCCTCAAGCCATCATCCGAAATCTAGAAAATTTCAGATTTTGACCGAAATTACCATTTTACCTTTTTCTGTAGTGCACCCTCTGGTTTCACAATATATATGGTAGAGAGAGATATATATATATATATATATATATATATATATATATATATATATATATATATGGAAATCATGATTATGGGGAACAATATTAAATTAAAGTAACATTAATGCCAAAATGAAGATATCTTTTTATATATCTTTTCAAAAAAATCTTTTTATTAAAGTGAAATTTAAGATTGAAGTGAAAGTTAGAAATTTAAGAAATCAAAACTATAATATCAATCTTAAAATGAAATGAAGCATAAATTGAAAGAAAAATTAAGATTAAATCAAAGTTAATGCTAAGATAGCTGCTGAAATTTAAGCAAACTAGTTTTATACATCGTATTCTTTTAATTGAAGCTATAATTAAAACTCAAATTGAAGTAAAATATTGTACTATAGATTAAATATAAATTTGAAAATAAAACATATAAGAAGTTGAAATAAAGGAAATATTTGGCCAATGTCAAAATTAGTTTAAGATTATAAAAGTAATTATAACTATAGTTTTAATGTTAAAACAGAAAAAATGATGCATATAATTATAGCAAAAAATTAAGATTTCAATTATAAGATTATGATTAAAATTAATGTAAACTTTAGTAAGTAAAAATAATATTGAAAATAAAATTAAATATTAAAATTATTTTAAACTTGGTAAAATTAATATGGAAATAAAAATTATCATAAAGTTGTACTTTGTTGGTTTTCTATATGCTTATCTTAAATTTAAACAAACTTATATTATATTTATTATATTATATTATATTATATTATATTATATATATATATTACTTCATCGTATTTTTATTAATATATAAAAATTTACACTAGTTATATTAATAATTAAATAAATCATATAACTCTATATCAATGTTATATACTGGTATTATAATTAAATAATAACTTTCAATGACAAAATCATTTTCATTCATGACAAAATAATAAAATTGCTAATGAAAAATATATTGCCTGGGTAAATATAGATAAAAATATAACTTTTGAAATGAAGTTAATTTTGTTGGGAAAAATTATTTTTATTGGCACATGTATTTGTCAGTAAATGTTTTATTTTCATCACAAAAGTTTTGCGCCAAAAAAAATGTGTTAAATTTTCCCGGTACATATTTTAGTGACAAAAATTTTAATTTCATTGGCAAAAGTTTTCAATAAAGTAGAGTTGGTGACAAAAATGAAAATTTAATCTGGAAATTTATTTTTAGTGACAATCTGTTAATTCGCCCCTAAATTTTTGTTGGGAAAGTCATGTTTTCTTGTAATGATTCTTAATCTGGATTTACTAGAAATAAATACTATTAATAATATTTTATAAATTATATTATTACCCAATAATCATTTCAATCTTATTACCTAACAATTATCATAATGACAACAAGTATTATTAACATATCTTATATTTTATAATTGCTCTATCATTATCCCAATTCATATTTCTTATCTATAAATAAATTCTCAAATCTTAATAAATATCTACTTAATAAATACATATACCTCAAATAAATAAATACATTTATAAAACTTTTAGTTTTTTTTCAAGTATATCTTATTTGTTTATTCTATTTTCTTTAAAATCATCCTTAAACATTTATTTCTTTTTTTTTTCTCCAAAATAAATCTTGAATATCTAAAACTATGATTTTTTTTTAAAGCATCTATCATGACTAGAATTTTTCAAGTATTTTATATCTAGGTTTTCAAGACCTACTTTATGAAGGTTTTTAGGCCTAATATTTTTTTTATTTAATGATATTAATCATAATAATATGTTCATTTTGGTTTTTTACTACATGCCTCTTTTTGCCTTTTGTATTAAACCAATTAAAATCATGCAAAGACTCTATTTTTACTTTTCAATCTTATTTGTCACACACATACCTTTCTTCCCTATAATTCCCACTTTCTTTTTGTGGTTCCCTACTTTTTGGTACAATGTTACCGTACTCTTTTTTTTCACAAACTCAAAGGCTACTACCACCTTTCTTTCTTTCTTTTCTTTTCTTTTTTCTTTTTTTTTTATTCACAATCTCAAACCCTACTATGCTCCCATACTTTTTTTTTATTTTATTAATTCTCATTCTCAAAACAATTTAGTATGACACCAACATTCATAATTTCATTTTATTTTTAAAGAATGAAAGTGAAATCTAAATCCGACTTCTTCAGGATTGATCTAAACTTAAAGCAAATTAAAGAACACCAAAAAAATCTAGAAAAATAAATAATGAAGATCTTACCTTTCGAATTGCTTCTTAAACCTTAGATCTGACTTATAGGTTTTTCAGGATTCTACGAACAAGAAAATAACTCCTTAAGAAAAAACAAAAATAATATATATATTATAATAATATCCAAGGAAAAATATTACCTCTTGAAATCACTTCTTCAAGCCCTAAATCTAATGACTTAGGTATATAAGACCCGAGAAAATTCCAATTTTTTGAAAAAGGGTAAAACGGTAATTTTGGTCAAAATCCAAAATTTTTCTAGATCTCGGATGATGAAAACTGACTTCCTCACCGTCGTAATCATCTCACGAAATCTACGAACATGTCAATCTGGCCGACCTCGAGACAATAACATTTCACGCTTTTCGAGGCACCGAAAGGCCTGATGCCGTAAACGGCTCAGAGGTACGCGATGCGACAAAGTCACCGCTACGTATCACATTGCCAGCATTATTAAAGGGTAGGATGTGATGAATGACTAGATTGTGCCAAGTGTCAAATCCAAGACTTAGACACATCGGGAATTTTTGAAATGCTAAATGAATAAAACAAAAAATGGAATAGTCTTTCTCCCTTTTTGAGATACAAAATCGACAGGAGTGCTGGAATTGAGTTTTAGAGAGAGAATAGAGCCCTTCTCTAGATTTTCGACGATCTAATCGTTTGCCGACTTTATAAGAAGTAAAGTTGTTCTACGCGACGAGGGCTTCGCGAGGACACCGATTTAGTGGAGTTCCGACAACTCCAAGAGGTAGAGATCTTTTCCTACTCGTGTTATTCTTTGGCTAAGAGCCATGTAAATGGTTGGGGATGTTCTCGAGGTTTGATACCTGCTGTTTTCGATCTCTCAAAACATTTGAACCGAGCGGAGAAAATCCCCATACAGGGCCGTGAACAGCGCCAACCGAGGGTTTCACTGTTCACGTGAATAGTGATATGATTTTTGGTGTGATTTTTATGATGTTGAGTGATTAAGAATGAATTGCTTGTGTTTGTTAATTAGTCCATGCGTGCTAATTTTGGTGTTATTGATGGTGAATTTGCATAATATGAATTATGTGACTAGTATGTGAATTTAATGATGTTAATTTATACATGAAATATATATTAGCATGAGTTGTTGGGATTGGCATCATGCATTCCATATGCATTGGGGCACCCTAGAATATTAGGAGTGAGTGCATGACATGAAATTGAAAGAAAATGAAAACGTTTGTGAAAGGAATTTCGAAGGAAGATTTTCCAAAGAATTGTCTTAAGAGTCGTCCACCGCATCACTTCTGGATGAGGACCAAGGACTGCTTTCTGAGCGTTATCCAGCACCAGACGAGGGTTGTCCAATATTTTACCGATCTTGTGAGTGAGTTTCGAGAACAAAAAGCTTTTGTTTTGAAATCGATATTTTCCTCGCATTCACCTTAGCATATGTGAGGAGTCGGCGAGGACTCGACATGAGTTCGGGGCATGTAGACATTCGAGTAGGTTCATGAAATTGCTTCAATGTGATTGTTTGCCATGACATTCGCAAGACTAAAGTGAGTAACCTGCGTATAAATTATATTCATCGGGCTTCACTTCACCCCGGCCGAGGGATCACTATTTCAAGTACAGGAGTACAGAGGACGACGCCTACTAGAGGCCGCTGCTGTAAGAAGCCTGCCAGGGCTTTGCATTGTCATTTTGTATAACATGTATTAGAAATTGTACATTTTAATATATGTTGAGTTAAGAGTACTTATTAACTCTCAACCATGTAATATAGTTGGTCGATATATTTTGTGAGAAAGATGCAGGCCCAAGTGGCCATTATTTTACTCGCATGTGGACCCCGTGATCATTGTAAATCGTCAGACAGGCTAGACTCGGCAGAGCTCCCCGTACAAAGGAGACTCTGCCCGATTTTCGTGAGTGGTGTCGGGTTACCCGACATCCACGAGTATTCCGCAGGTTGACGGGTTGTCAACGAACCCTCGGGATTTGGGGCGTCACAAGGTATCCCTTAATTCTACAATCAAGAGAGGAAGGCTATACACATAACACAAAAAAAAAAAAAATATTAAAAATAATTTTCTTTTCTATTTATACTTAGGGTTCCTTAGGGGAATTACCCTTATACCCTTATTCTAATTTAAAAGAATTATTTTATTTTAAATTTTGGCCCTTTGAAAAATACGGGTTATCACATATGTACCACAATTTTTTTTTCACAATCCTACTTATATATATATAGAGAGAGAGAGAGAGAGAGAGAGAGAGAGAGAGAGAGAGAAATAAAATAAATTAGGTGTTTTATTTCTCCTTATACCACAACTTTTATCACAATCTTCACATCCTATTTTAATATATATATATATATATATATATATATATATATATACTACTAGAAATTAGCTATTTTGTGACTACATTATTCGTCCCAGAAATAATAATTCTGGTTGTGAATAATAATTTGCAACCAAAAATTATTGGTCATAAAGTCGTTGCAGAATGTTCGTTGGAGAATGTTTTCTACAACCATTTGTTGACTTTGTCATAGATAATTTGTTTGTGCGATGAAAGATATTGGTCGCTCATGTATACTTCTAGTGTTCAACATCTTAGTCGCTAATTTTATTTTTTACCACCATTATTAACTTGTCGCTAATTTTAATTTTTGCTATGAAATTTTTTTATCGCATTTGAAATGTTTTCTATGATGAATTTACATGGTCGCAATTTCGTATTTCTACAACAAATAACAGATGGTCATGGCTTACAAATTTTCATGATGAAAAAAACTGGGCACAATTTAAATACTTATAGGATGAAATTAAGTGGTCGTGAGTGGTCATTTATACAATAAAAATAAATCAATTCTTCAAATTAATTATTTCATAATGAAAATCAAGAGTCATATTTACATGTTTTAAATTTAAGAAATGTTATGATCAATGGTTTTAAATGTTTCAATGAGGAAAATTGGGTGATCGCTATTAATATGTTTCATCAAGGAAAACTTAGTGGTCACAAGTTTTACTTACTTATTTATTTTTTGACGAGGAATAAATAGTTGCATGTAAATTCATATTGTCATTAAAAGTAACTAGTTGCAAGTTAAATGTATTAACGACCAAGCCAGTGGCAGTCAAATGTTGTTTTTTGTATAATTTAAATTTTATAAAATATAAATTTATAAAATTAAATATTTTTAATAAATTAATTTTAATAAAGAAGTCATTATTACATGCCAATTGAAATAATAAAAGAAATACAAAATTACTAAAATGAAAGTTATTGATATAAGAAAATAAAGTATAAAAATAATTCAAGTAGGCTAAATAATTAATATATTAGATAATAGGGAACAAAGTTTTCAATACGATCGAACCAGCTTCATTCTCATGATTCATATGTTCTTACTGTTTCCCAAGTTCCAACGTGTAACATTCAATTTGTAAAACGTAGGAAAAATTTAATTTTTCTGAAAAATGGCAAAAATAATAAAATTGCCATAATGGTTCAGGGAAGTCTAGAAAATTCTGTAGATCTCAGATGACAAAACGGATTGCGCCGTTGGATTCTTCTCACAAAATCTAGTTACCTAGAAAGTTTTCGTTGAATTCTGAGACAGTCGGATTTTTCACGATTTTCGAGGTAACGGGAGTCTAGTGACTCCCAAGGACAAGATTTTTTACGAGAATCTGGGAGTTAGGATATAACTCAAGTTGAGTTCATTTAAAATAAATTGAACTTGAACCGGAACCAAAAATAAATTGTTTCGAGGTAGAAACGGATCCGAGCGAGGATCGCGTGACACGTGGCGTCATGAGGCCACACACTTAATTTAAGTTAGAACAAAAGGGAGAAAAGCCCATTGGGCCGGAACCCGCAGAGAGCGGAGAGAGGGAGAGAGAGACTCCACCTTCTACGATCCACCTGAGATCGACACTCGTCGATGGGCCAAGGCTTAAAGTTAGAGTACTCGATGAGCGCTACGCATGGATACCTTAAACTTCAAGCGGCAATGTTTCATGCGGAAAGGTTTGGGAGTCGTGCTCGGTTCAGAAGTGTCCACTGACTTCCTCCGTCATCGCCACGCTTTCAAGAGGTAGGAAACCTTCCTACTTAGTTTATTTTCCATCTAGGAGTCGTGCTTTTGGTCTTGGTTGAACCTGGGGTTGTTTGGATGGTGCTCTCGAAAGCACCAAATAAAGAAAAACAAACAAACCGATTTTGTTATGTTCTGATTCTGCGTAGGTACTGTTCATGTGAAGCCTCCAACTTTGGACGACATAACTTTCTCGTCTGAACTCCGATTCGCATGTTCTTAGACTCTATGAAAAGCCCTTTGAGTCTAAAATCCATACATATATAGCATAAAGTAATTTGAGCTCATATTATGTCCGAAAATGATGAAATACAGTAGCCTCTGCTGCTACAGGTGCTGCAATGTTGCTGATTTTCTTCATGGCTTGAAACTTGCATAAATCCTTCATTAGGACTCCAAATTTGGTGTTCTTAGACTCTATGGAAAGCTTCTTGATTCTAGAATCTGTCCATATGCATGTGAATGTCATTTGGTATCTGCCTATTTTTCAAAAATTTGATTGTAGCACCAAGTGTGCAAATTGCTTGGTTGTGATGATATACGCGGTCTAATACATTGATATTGGTGTATGTTGTTTGGTAATTATATACATGTTGATATAATTATCCATGAGGCCTAGGGAAATGCATGAGTTTGTGTAGGATTGAGTCCATTGCATGGCTTGGTTGTAGGCTAGTTGTGGACATGGTGTCACAATTAGACCTAGAAGATAAAGTAAGTCATTGCCTGATTAGTGATGACTTGTAGCTGTCAATGTATGTGTGTTAAGGATATTTGTAAAACCTGGGAAAAATTCAATTTTTTCAAAGGTAAACGACAATTCTATTGAAACCAGAAATTTTCTAGATCTCGGATGATGAAATGAACTTCATCATTGAATTCTTCTTGCGTAAATCTAGTTACCTTGTCCACTTCGCTCTGATTCGAGACTCTTTCATTGAATTTCATGTTTTTGAGGCGTCTGGGTGTCGAAAGGACACATGGCATGACTACGTGGATTCCACATGGTACCTTAAGAGATGGACACATGACTGCTTGTCAACGGACCCCCTGCTTTCGGGGCACGCGCCCATCAAAGTTAGGTAAATGAATGTGGTATTCCACATGGTTCGATACTAGCTCGTCTCTACCTATGTATCAAGAGTCTGATAGGCATTACCAGCAATCGGTGGCTCAGCGGGGCACGGGTCTGATCATTCATCGTCAGGTGTCATGTTTTCGCAGGTTTAACATGTTGTGTGATATGTGTGGTGATTTGTGTGAATAATATACAAGGTGGATTGTATATGGAACACTAGGGTTAGAAAACATTACCTTAAGGGTTCAGAAAAAAAAAATGAACATGATGGTTCATGAACTGATGTGTATTAGTGTTTGGCATTATGCACCACTAAGGAAAAATGGATGAACGGTGTAGTTTGTGATGTTAAAGTCTATTAGTGGTTGGTATGTGCACTAATTAGTTAGACTGAGATAGAAATTGAGAACTCTATTTATTTGACACGGTGCATGTCTAGCGTATGGGTTGAGGATGCAAGGGTCGACCGCATGGGCACTCCACATGTAAGCTTGATCAATAGGCCTTTGTCGAGGCCATTATGGGTGCCGCAACCGCCGGCCATTGCAATGTGCTAAAAAGTGGCTGGGGTCGGGTGGGGCCAAGTAACTCTAAAGGTTTATAGCACACATCCTCCGACATTTATCGGGGAGGGATCCAGTGGTAGCTGATCATTGGTTTCGACAGATTAAGAGGATTTTGGAGGCTATGGAGATTACCTCCGATGCTACGAGGATCAGGCTGGACACATTTCAGCTATAGGGTGAATCCCATATATGGTGGGATTAGGTCAAAGTCTCAACGGATCCGGAGACGATGACATGGGGAGAGTTCCGAGAGCTCTTCATGGATAAGTTTTTCCCGGCATCAACTAGACATGCAAAAGCTCGGGAGTTCCTTGAGTTGAAACAATGAAGTATGACTGTTCTTGAATACGTAGCAAAGTTCACAGAATTGGCACGTTTCGGGGGTGATTATGTGGCCATAGATATGGCTAAGGTGAGGAAGTTTTAGGATAGCCTGAGGTTGTCCATCTGGGGAAAGATTGTAGGATTTCTCCTACAGGACATGGACTCTATGTTCAAGACGGCTATGGCCATAGAGAGAGAGATAGATGATGCATGGAGCATCCAAGATACGGTTGCTAGTGGCAAGAGGAAGGAGAATCAACCTTCTTCTAGTTCGAGTAAGAAGCAGAAGACTTCTATCCCAAGGATTTCGTGACTCGGGCTCGCTATCGCAATAAGGCCATACCAAAGTTTAACAAGGCAGATGACATGTTATTATGGCATCAACCTGGACATATGAGGCGGGATTGCCCTCAGAGGCTAGGATCACAGGGTTTCGGGACAAGCCGCAGTCCTAATCATCAGTGGGACAGGCGCGAACATAGTTTGTTCCTTCTCATCCAAGTATGGGCTAGAGGGACCAATATCAATCTTAAGGTGCGGCACAGGCGCCTTCTTCTACATAGATAGGTTAGAGAGGTCGGGGTATGGGTCGAGGTCGAGGACAAGGCTCACGGGCCGAGACTTCAAGGACCCAGGGGCGTGTCTAAGCCATCACACCACAGACTAAGCCAGTTGATCTATCTGTTATACAAGGTATGTTTTTTTTATCTCGCCTATGGGCAAAGATATTATTTGATTATGGTGCATCACATTCTTTTGGTTGGTTGCGATCTAGTGGGATGTTGGGCTTATGTGGAGACCTTGGAAAAGCCATGCTTGTGTGAGTTCTCCTATAGA
This sequence comes from Tetrastigma voinierianum, assembly GCA_016808115.1. Classification (NCBI taxonomy): domain Eukaryota; kingdom Viridiplantae; phylum Streptophyta; class Magnoliopsida; order Vitales; family Vitaceae; genus Tetrastigma; species Tetrastigma voinierianum. Next base: position 87,758 of record JAEQBH010004881.1, on the reverse strand, counting down.
CTAGTATGAGAGATCACAGTTATGTCGTGATTGTGAGTTAGAGATCTCTAAAAGGGATTCTTCTTGCATGGACCCTTCAAAGCTGATGGACATATCGATTTTGATGTCATTCTCGGGCATGGATTGGCCGACTCGCACACCCCAGTCGCCATTGATAAGGATAGTAGAGGATTACCACCTACACACGGCTAAAAGATTCAGGTGACTTTCGTGGGGAGAAGCATGATGCTTTACCCTAGACCGTGCATGACTCCAGGTGGAGTAGACAGTTGATGGGTTGGTGTTGACCATTTTCTTTATAGAGATCAAATTCCTTCTATTGTTACTAATGGACTATTATCTAATCCCCAGTAAAGGCATAAAAAACTTGTTGACCAAAGTAGAACATGTGTGCTCATAATAAAAATGATTTGTCATTGAATTCTTTGAAGATTTAATTTGGTCAAAATACTGCAAGTGCACAAGTCGTACAAGTAATAAAGTGGACCTATAAGCCCGGATATCATTCCCACAGAGATCAAATAGAATTTAAAGTTCAACTACCCTAACTACTCAAGTTCCACACTATTTGAACTTTCATTTCATATAATTTTCAGTAACCTAATTAAAATTCTACTGTTTAACTTTCTACATCTATCAGAAAAGGAAAATTTAAAATCCTAGACCTAAACTGGACTGAACCAAATCACTGTTGGAAGTAGACTAGATTTCATCAATATGGAAATTATCAATTCCGGCAACATAATCTAATGTTATTCTTTCATGAATTAGAATCTAAAAATGTCAAAAGGCAAGGTAGTATAGTTTGGATTTCTCCCTAAACCATACATTTCACTTATTAGAGAGTCATGTTCATTTCTAAAACATGTGCTTCGTCCTGATTAGTGTGCCTAATTCTATCTCTGCCGTAGAATTATGGTCACTAGCATTGTACACGTGGAAATCCACGTGTCATCTCCTCGTGGAGTGTCTTACTTTGTTGATCAATAGGAGCTATTCCCCATTAAAAGTATGATTTAAAAGAGAATTGTAATGTTGTGTTGTTTGACTGAATGGTTGATTGGTTAAATGTTTTAAACTAGAAAGACAATTGCTGGGATTTTTAGGGTTCCACTCACTTATGATCAGGTAAGTCCCACCTCTCATTTTATAAACTCATCTAGGAACCATTGATAAATGGTCTTCGATGGAGGATTTATCTTTAAATGCTTTTGGAAAATAAAGATGATCGAGTAATACTAAACACTTATTCTCAATTAAAACGAACCCTTAGTTGGCATTATGATCAAGTTGTCAAGAATTTGCCCAACTAAAGATTTAAAACCTTTCTACACAAGTGATCAATATTACACAATCCATTGAAAATCAAGAGAGGAACAGAGGGTTTCTACCTTGACGGTGAGTTTCCGTATGATCCCAAGAAGAGAGGTTTAGAACTCCATAAAACTGTATGAACAATTAAAGATGAAGAACGATTAAACATAAAAACAATACCTTGCGGAAATCACTGACTAGAAATCGAGAATAGAAAATATGGACCGCAAGATTTGTGCGTAATAAATATCGATGCTGAAAGATTACAAACTCTCGAATCCAAACTTAAAAAGAATGGAAATCTGAAATCTGGATCTACAAGGTACCACTAAAAAAATGGAGAAAAACTCTTATTCTATCAAAACCTAAACCCTAGAAGTGAAAAACCTAAAAACTAAAGAGAGTCAGAGAGAAAGCCAGCCCCTATTACTTGTGTCCTCCTCCTTTTATAGGCCCCCTCCAATGTGATTTTCCCATTTTGGTTTGTTGACGAGAGTGCCACTTCTCGCACGATTGAATTATCGACAATTCCCGCAGGTTCCATAAAGTCTCTACGTAGGACTTAAAGTTCTACTCGGTGTAAGGTGCTCACCGCCAATTTTCTAAAGAAGTTCCCACCTAAGAGGGACTAGTTCTACCCCATGAGAAGATGTTCACGCCAATTTTCTCTTAGGGGCAAGTTCTACCCCAGAGGACTTGAAGTTCCCACCCAGAGAAGATGGTCCAGGCTTTCCTAGCTCATTGGTTCCCGAGACTTCGCCAATTGCTCACCCACATCCACATTTGCTTCATATTACTTCCCGAGCTTACATCCTTTGCACTTATGCTTTAAACCCGAAAGACCGCACAAATATGAAAACACGTAAGAAATTGTGGCAATTCGTTTTATGCCAAATGTGGTAACTAGAGTTAAATGCTAGATTCCATTATAATTATCACTCAAATGTGTATTCATCACACTTCAACCTGCATCTGCTAGTCCCTAGCAAGATTTAGATCTAATCACCCACTAGGTATGAATCTAACCAAGGCGCCGCATGCTCAAGCTTTTGCAAGAATCTCAAATAGCACTTATGGAATAGGAACATTTCACCCACTTTAGTATGCATCAACATGACTCACTCGTATCAACACATCCTTACACAATGAACATTATAACACGCTAACACAAAATTGGTTATTCAAATAAGGATTATGGATTTAAGAAATGTAAGGTAGTCATGCTTGCAGTGAATTGTAATGTTAGAAATAAGGTAGGCAATCATATAACATAGAACATGTAACCATCATGCATAATGTCAAAAGGAACAGAAAACATAAGTCGAATCAAAGAGGTCTTAAGAGTTTGTAATGACCGTGGGTTAAAAGAAAGAAAAGGTAAAAGATCAAAACGGGTGTTGGCATAACATGGCTAAGGTCTACTACCCGATTGCCAACACCAATTCTAGTATAGCTCTAACACAAACTATGCAAAGGTCGCCCTCATCCTCATCGAAGAGAATGCGCCCTCGCCACATACCGTCTAATTCTTCGATTCTTCCCAAATTCGAGAAGTAGCATCCGCCTACCGCCGGCTCCCGAAAGATGTGCTCAAGCCCGAGAGACGTCTATTCACCGTCGCTTCCCAAGGATGCATATTTAAGATGTATTGGTAAAGGTTTTAGCCTGCTTAGGTGGCTTCTCCTCCGAAGGCAATGTCTTATCCTCATTCGCGTTAGCACAGAATTTAGGTGCCCACCGTTAACTTCAAATACATCTTGATGTCACCATAGAGTGGAGAAACTCGACTCAAGGCGGTCACTTCCTCATCCACCGGGCCTAATTCGCACATGACTTAAGAGGATCACGTGAGACATTATCCAGTATTTTTGTACCACCTGAGTCAACCATGTTAATTTCAATTAATATCTTCTTCATCTCCCATTCCTTTGAGTACATTGAAAATATTCAGATTAACAGTCATGTTCCCAAATGAAGTAACACAGGCCTCCCTACAATGTATGATGGCATTAGCCAAGAATGGTCGACCAAGAATTACTGAACCAGTTCCTGTTCACTACCGGCTGAGTGTCAAGCACCACAAATCGACAGGAAGTAAAATTTATCCACTTGGACCAAGACATCCTTCTTCACTATTCCCCAGGAATTTTGACACTACTCAGCCAATCGAGGTGATATCAAGGCCTTAATTCTCCTAACCCTAGGTCCACATATAACGAGTAAGGCAAAGATTAACACTTGCCCCTAAGTCCACTAAAGCATGCCCTAACTTGGAATTTCCAACTACTATAGAAATAGTAAGACTACCCGGGCTCCTTGTATATCAAAGTTGTTCAATTGTGGACGATTGTTCCGTCATGAATGCCTCTTTGCCGACACCTGGGCTTCTTTTTTACCGTGCACAAATCCTTCAGAATTTATATATGACGATTTATTTAATGGCAGTCCAACAAGGGAATGTCTGGCCACCTCGCTTGAACAACTCATAAATTTCAAAGATGGTTATTCACTTTCTTTGGTGCTCTTAGCCTACGAGGTATGGAGCCGGAGGGATATGGTTAGGACTTGTCTTCCCTCTCGTCGATCATCTTGTCATTTGTATTAGGGACAATGAGGTGTGTCCTCGATTTTTCATCCTCTCTACTAATTCACTATGACTCTTGTGATGGTTCCTTATCGGGAATAGTTTGTCAACTACCTTACCACCGGCGGTGGTGATGCTTTACAAAGGCTCAAAGGCAAATTTCACTTGAACTCAAACTTCCCACACCAAGCTAATTCGTGGGTTTCTGGATGGCCGGGTGGATGAAGTTTCCTTTTTCTTGCTGAAGGTTACCATAGACGAGGTTAACTTGGTTCTGATCTCACATCATTCGAAAGTGTGCTCTAGTTCCGTGTTTGTGGATTGTCAGTTTGTACAAACCGTAACCATATCTTCCGACTCTCTTATGCGAGGTCAAAAGGTCGAGTTTTGATTCCTTGGTTCTGGATGATGACCTGATTAGAGTTTCCCTGAAATCCTTAAAATTTTGATTCAAAAATGGAGGAATGGAATTTGGAAACCTTGGTTTGGATAGTAGAGGGCCTTGGTTGTTTTAAGGTGTTATGAAAAGTTCTCATTTCTCCAACTAAAATTAGATGCTAGCCCCACCCGGATTATAAGTTTCGCAGTGCATGGGGAATTGAAAGGCCCTTTGGTAGTTAAGGGCGTTGGTTTGTTCAATTTGAATAGCCTCAATTTGAGGAAGATTCGGGGCGCTTAATGGTCGAGTGTGTGTGGTCATCGCAGATAATGCATGGCCCTCTACTCTAGGTCCGTTTGGTACTGCAGAATTGAGGCACACTAGTTACCTCTATTCACCTTTTCATCTCTATTGCCTCTAATTTCCTTTGTTAAATTTGCACTTTGGGCTTCGCAACTCATCATTCTCTCTTAGGTGGTGGATTCCGCCTACCTGGATGTGCTATGCACTTTAGCAAAGAGTCTAAAGAGGTGTTAGCCTTCCCAAGTTCGAAAGCATCTCTCGCATAAGGTCAAAGCCGAATTGCCTCTCAAGACTCTTTCATAAAATTCTCCCGCACACATCATTTGATGTACTGCTTATTTGTGATAATCCTTGATGAAAGTATACAAATTTGTCCAACATCCAACCCATGATGAGGATAGTATGGAGGAGATCCTTATATCTTTCCCACAATCGCGGGTGGTTCACCCGGCTTTTCGTAAAGTTCGAATTGCTCGCAGGAGGGCATTGGTATCAGCAGGAGGGGAAACTTATCGAGGAATTCATTCCGATGTTTTCCCATGTAAAGATCGAATTAGGTGCAAGGAATGGAAACTGCATTTTGGCTTTTTCCTTCAAAGCAAAAGGAAATAAACCAAATGTGATTATATGGAGAGGTGAACCGGTGGAGAGGAATGCACTGCATACATCCTCGAAATCCCTCATAAATGAGTAAGGGTTCTCAGATTCGAACCCTTAGTATACAGGTAGAAGACGGATCATTTCCGACTTCATCAGGAATTGATTGGGCCCCATCAGAAGGCGAATACAAGAATTGTCAAGGGTCCTTCGAGGTTGTAGAATTTCGAAGGGATCTTACATCAGGGCAAAGGAGCAGGGGAACCCTAAGTACTGATTTTGCCGAAGGTTACTACTTCCTCCCCTCTCATTGGTGTTATTGGAAGTGTAGCATTGTCCCCATGTTGTGGAGGCTCATGTAGTCCTCGTTGATTCTCGATTATCCATTCGAGGTAAAATGTTATCTCGAGACCACTTCGCTTATTATGGATTCCCAGAGTTTCTAGGGGATACAATTTGACTAGTCGGTGTTTCAAGTTAGAGCCCAACCGACACATGCACTACACTAACCTCGATCCAAGAAGGTCTCTACTAAGATTTCACTAAAACAAAAATAAAAGAAAAGTGGAGAATCGCATCTAATTGCAATGCAATTGCAATTTACCTCTAGCTCTCTTCAGATCAACTTGGTTAGTCGCCACTCCCCGGCAACGGCGCCAAAAATGCTTCGTCCTGATTAGTGTGCCTAATTCTATTCCCAAGCGTAGGAATTATGGTCGTCTAGCATTGTAATACTGTGGAAATCCACAAGTCATCTCCTCAGGGAGCGGTCTTACTTTGTTGATCAATAGGAGCTATTCCCCATTACTAAAGTATGATTTAAAAGAGAATTCTGTACTGCTGTGTTGTTTGACCGAATGGTTGATCGTTAAATGTTTTAAACTAGAAGACAATTGCTGATTTTAGGGTTCCACTCACTTATGACGTAAGTCCCACCTCTCTCATTTTATAATCATCTAGAACCATTGATAAATGGTCTTCGGGCGGAGGATTTATCTTAAATGCTTTTTGGAAAATAAAGATGATCGAGTAATACCAAACACTTATTCTCAATTAAACGAACCCTTAGTCGGGCATTATGATCAAGCACAATGTGTACCGAAATATCTCTAACATGTTGTCAAGAATTTGCCCAACTAAGGATTTAAAACCTTTCTACACAAGTGATCAATATTACACAATCCATTAAAAATCAAGAGAGGAATTGAGGGACTTTACCTTGATCGAGGTGAGTTTCCCCCGTATGATCCCAGCAGTAGGGGTTTAGAACTCCATAAAACTTGTATGAACAATTAAAGATGAACGACAAACATAAAAACAGTACTCATGGAAATCGCACTGGACTTGTAAAACCGAGAATAGAAAATATGGAATTCTAAGATTTAAAGCGTAATAAATATTGATGCCGAAAGATTACAAACTCGAATCCGAAACTTAAAAGAATGGAATCGAAATCGATCTACAAGGTACCACTCAAAAAATGGAGAAAACTCTTATTCTATCAAACCTAAACTCTAGAAGGAAAAACCTAAACTAAAGAGAGTCGAGAGAGTCATTCCTATTACTTGTGTCCTCCTCCTTTTATAGCCCCCTCCAATGTGATTTTCCCATTTTGTTTGTTGACTAGAGTGACTGCCAGACGGATTGAATTCTTGACACCCGTTATGTTCCATAAAGTTCTACCCCAGAGGGACTAAAGTTCTACCGCAGAGAAGGTGCTCACCGCCAATTTCAGTTAGTTCTACCCCAGACCCAAAGTTCTACCTAGAGAAGATGTTCACCGCCAATTTTCAAAGAAGTTCTACCTAGGACTTGAAGTTCTACCGTAGAAGATGTCCACCGGTGTTTTCTCAGTTTTCACTGGGTTCCCGAGACTTCACAATTGCTCACCCACATCCACATTGCTTCATATTGGCTTCCCGAGCTACATCCTCAAGACTTACGCTTTTAAACCTGGAAGACCTCGCACAAACTAAAACATAGAAGAAATTAGAAGTACTGTTTATGCCAACAATCAGGAGTTAAATGCTAGATTCCATTATAATTATCACTCAAATGTGTATTCATCAACATGTATCTAACCAATTACTTGTAATCAGATTTCCTTTGTAAGATCTGGGTATTTTTCTTTTCCAATACTTCATACTCATTTCTTATGACTGCATAATTCTCGCTTCCCAAGACAGGGCCATTTTCCAAATCTCTACAAGATGAATGATGTCTCATCATTTAGATCTTAAAGAGTTTTATTTTTCCTTGATTAGATCTAAGCTAACACAGGATTAAGATCATTCCTCAAGACTAAGGAGAAATCTCTAATTGATTAAATTGATAAATCCCTCAACTAATTCTCAAACCATGAGTAAATTGATGATTTATCTAGGTAATCTTTTAGAGCTCATTAGTTCTTCAATAATAGTCTAGCATACCCCTAATGCATCCATGCTCTCAGAATCCAAATTGCGGTCACTCGTAGGTCTCCGAAATCGTAGTTAGATAACAAATTCTTAATTAGGTATAAGTTACTAATGTTGGGAACTATTCACTTCATAAATAACACCATTCAAATAAATTCAAAATTTTCAATCCAAGAAATCTCCTTTTAATTATGCAGGAAAGACCATAACTAACATCATCTTCCTACAGGTTTGGTTTAAAATCGAATCTCAAGAATACTGAAATACTAACCAGGAAATTTCCAATGCAATTGTAATTAATTGAAAGAAATAAATTCCAGATTTTCTCTGGACTTCATTAGATTCAAACAGTAATCGGAATTGATCTTCAACAAAATAGCTCAACTTCAAAACTTCTAAACAATTCACCGTTTCAAGTCCAGTAAACAAATTGAAATCCTACGCTAACTCTAATCGACGACAAAAAGAAAAATAAAATAAAATAAAACAAAATAAAAATATAATACAAAAAAGGGAGTCTTCAGCTTTCCTGGGATGCCTGCTACCGACCGACCACTTCGCTTCTCAATTGTTTCTATTTATAGAGCCCTAGAAGTTCAGTCTCTAAATTTGGCGCTACATCATGGGATTTCCGCACTTCGCCTAGATTGTATTCCCTGTGAGTGACCTCGAAGTCAGTCACGATGCAGTTTTGAGTCCGGTTGCGCCTCTCGCTGTGCCTATGTATTGTCCGTCATACATGTACCTTGTGTGGTTCCTTTGATAGTTATGTCGTGACATCGATAATTATGTCGTGACATAGTTTCTGTACAGCTTCTTCAAATTGATGTCGCGACCTAAGTTTCATGTTACAACCGCATTTATGTTCTGGTCCCGCCGCTTCTTCCAACAAGCAGGTCGCAACATAAAAACTCCCTGCTACCTAGCCTCGTCAGCGACCCGCCTTTCAGATTGTAGGAATTCTTGTCGCGACCTAGGAAACTACTATGGACAGAAGTTCATTTGCTAATTTAATATGCTTCTTGCTGCAAATCTTCATTTGGATGTTGCGATATGGTCTCTTGGTGTTGTCATTGTTTGTTGTCATGACCTAGTTTTCTATGTCGCGACAGGACTTTTGTATTCTCGTCGATCTTTAAGTACGCGACTTAGCTCGTTATGTCACACCGATTTTCTTCCTTCCACTCTATCCTCAGGTCACGACTCGCTAGTTATGTCACAACCGTGACTTCTCCTCCCCCTGCGGTTGGAATCTTTGTCGCGAGCTGAAAAGTCCGACGAACCTTGTTTATTCACAGGTTCAAATTTTTATTTCTGTCGTGACCTTAATATCTCCGTCGCAACATCAAAACTTCTCTTCGCCTTAAAGTATGTCGCGAACATTGAACTCTTTTATCGCAAACTGTGCCGCTTCACTAAGTCAAAGATCACTTCGTGACTTTGTTTCCGCCGACCGTAAACCTTGTTTCTAGCCGCGGACATTCATTTGTGTCACGATTCTAACTTCTTCATACAAAGGTCTCAACAGATTTTTCAAGTCGCACAATCGCGGTCGTGACAGATTTTATGTCGCGACATAGATTATGTCTTCTATTTTTTCTTGTGTCGCAACATAAACAAATTTGTTTATGTCACAACATAAGATACCTTGTTGCAACAAAATCTCTTTCTTCCTTTATATTGTCGCGACATGAGCTTTTATGTCGCAACAAAGTTCCTCCCGGGTTTCACATCCAAAGATAAGAAACCTTGTCGCAACATCATCTCTTTGTCTCAACTCACTTGTTACATTCTTCATGTTTTGTCGTGACACGCCGCTATCTACGCAACATAACTTCTTCTATATTCAAATTCTTTGTGTTGGCGATGTAGTAAATATTTGCGATGATTGCATTTCCTTAGCTATTGCTGAATGTCGTCGCGATTAATACGCACTTTGTCGTGCTGGCATCAATTGATGCAATTGTTTTTTTTTCTTTTTCTTTTCTTGATAGATTTTATTCCTTTTTGAATTAAAATCTGTAAAACACAAAGTTGGTGAATAATCCATAATTTGGCATTAAAACAAGTCTAAATATACCAAAAATAAGCCAGAAAAATAGATTAAAAATAGATGAGTTTAAGACTCATCAAGGAAGCCTTACTTAATTAGAGGATGGGGGAGCATTGCACTCTGGGTTTACTCCCGAGTGGTTTGCAAGTATGAGGATGTATTTCCTGATGAGCTACCGAGATTACCTCCGCACAAGGATGTAGACTTTGTTATTGAGTTACACCCTGGTACGTCACCCATTTCTATGACTCCTCATAAGATGGCACTGGTTGAGTTGTAGGAACTCAAGGTCCAACTGCAGGAATTGTTGGACAAAGGTTTTATTAGACCAAGCACTTCACCATGGGACGCTCCGGTTTTGTTTGCTAAGAAGAAGGACAAGACTATTCACCATGCATTTGACATCGACAAATAACAGTTATTTATCAAGAATCTAGATCCATTACCGAGGATTGATGACTTATTTGATCAACTGAAAGGGGCGCGAGTATACTCCAAGATAGACCTTCATACTGGTTATCATCAGCTGAGGGTTAAGGAGTCCGATATCCCTAAGACAGGGTTTAGGACGCGATATGGGCATTTCGAGTTTACAGTGATGCCTTTTGAATTGACGAATGCTCCAGCGGCATTCATGGATCTCATGCATAGGGTATTTCAGCCCTATTTGGATCAGTTTGTTGTGGTCTTTGTTAACAACATCTTGATCTACTCTCAATCTGAGGAGGAGCATGAGGATCATTTGAGGATTGTTCTCCAGGCACTCAGGGATCATCAGTTGTATGCCAAGTTCAAGGAGGCGAGTTTGGATTATCGAGGAAATTCTGGGATACGTCGTGTCTACTTCAAGTGTGTCAAAGACTCGATAAGGTAAAGGCCAGCAGAGTTAGAGAGGTTGAAGTCGGCCTTCAGACACGCAGCTTAGGATTGGTAAGGAACTACAGGAGGTTCATTGAGGATTTCTCTCAGCTAGCAGCATCTATGACTAGATTAACCGGGAAGGGGGTCAAGTTTGAGTGGAATGACCTGTGTGAGAAGGCATTCTAGGAATTGAAAAGGAGCTTACTTTAGCTCCTATTCTGATAGTCTCGAAACAGGGACAGAGGTACATGGTGTACTATGATGCCTGTAAGGACGGATTAGGATGTGTCTTCATGCAATCCGGGAGGGTTGTAGCTTATGGTTCCAGATAGCTAAAGAATCATGAGCAGAATTACCCTACACAGGACCTGGAGTTGGTGGCCATAGTCTTGCCTTAGAGATTTGGTGCCACTACTTGTATGGTGAACAATTTTAAATATTTTCATACCACAAGAGTCTGAAGTATATTTTCACACATCAGGACCTCAACATGAGGCAACGCGGATGGATGGAGTATCTGGAGGATTATGAATTCACTTTACACTACCATCCTGTAAGCAAATGCGGTTAATGCCCTCGAAAGTCATGGGGAGTAATCGGATAGTGTAGCTACCCGGAGTGGTGTATGCCCGAAACCGTGGGATGGGGCTTTAGGTTACGCGACAAAGGTCGCCTGAAGCATTAGGAGTCTGATGGCTACGCCGTCCCCTAATGAAGGTGATTGAGTCCCAAGGCAAGACTCAAAGATAGCTGGTCCATCGTGACCGGGTATAGTCGTGTACGGGTGACGAAGGCCTGGCCATCCACATAGATGGTAGTCTTTGGTATAGGGGACGGGTTGTGGTTCCCATATTGATCGATTTGAGAGAGGCGATCCTCAAGGAGTTCCACTGCTCTCGTTTTTCTGTGCATCCAGGTGGCACGAAGATGTACTATGATCTTCGTCACTAGTATTACTAGAGCGGAATGAAGCGACACGTTGGAGATTTTGTTCATCGTGTCTCACATGTCAGCAGGTAAAGGCTGAACATCGAAGCTGGCAGGCTACCCAAACTTATCGAGTGTAGCTGGAGTGGAAGTGAGAGCACGTCACAATGGACTTTTTTATCCCACTTTCCACAGACACCGCGGAGGCATGATATGATGTGGGTGATTATGGATCGGCTCACTAAGTCGACATTTTTCTAGCCGATGATGAACTCACACTGTGAGGAATTCGCCTGGCTTTATATTCAAGAGATTGTCCGGCTACATGCAGTACCAAAGGTTCATAGTATCTTTATTGCAGGATCCTATGTTCACGACACACTTTTGGAAGAGTTTTCGAAAGGCTATGGGGACACAGTTGACGATGAGCACTACGTTTCATCCTTAGACAAATAGTAAGTCGGAGAGGACCATACAAGTTTTAGAGGACATGCTGCAAGCATGTGTCCTAAATCTTAAGGGTAGTTGGGAGGAGCATTTACCCTTAGTGGAATTCGCTTACAACAACAGTTATCAGGCGAGTATACAGATGGCACCGTACGAGGCTTTATATGGGAGGCCATGTCAATCCTTGATTTATTGATAGAGGTAGGAGAGAGTTCCATCACTGGTCCGGCCTGGACAGAGACAATCTCCGAAGGTGGATTTGATACTTTAAGTTGCCTTCTTACGCTTTGTGAGTCGGCTAAGAGCCACGCCGATAAACGACGACGACATCTAGAGTTTGAGGTGGGTGATCACGTCTCCTTGAAGGTGATGCCTAAGATATGAGTAGTCAGATTCGACAAGCGAGGGAAGCTATTGCCAAAGTATCTCGGCCTCTTCGAGATACTCAAGAGGGTGGGCACAGTTGCATATCGTTTGGCATTACCGCCGAGTTTATTAGGTTTCCATGAGGTGTTACATGTCTCCATGCTCTGGAAGTTGATTCGTGCCACAGTAGGGTGATCCGGAATCAACAATATTTGTATCCTATATTCTCCCATCGCGTAGTCAAGCTACTCAGTGATAAAGGGTTCAGTGGTCGAACACGGGGATGGGTTTTCTTCGTACAAATGATTTGAGTGAAGTCAAAAATGGTGAATTTTGTTTGGATTTTAAGGTTTTTGGTAAAAACAGTGGTGTATGGTGGGTTGCAGGATGAAAATAAAATGAATAAAAATGTAAAAGAGAACTCCTCAAGTGTCTGCCACTGATTCGGTTCTAAAGTTCACCGAGGTCCCCTGGGTTTATTTCTCTTCAGCGCTAGAAAATGACCTATAGTCATTTCGAACCTAGATCTTCATTTAGCTTTTTAAAAACCAAACCCTATGATTTTCCTTTGAAAAACAGCATTTATCGGTTAATAATGCTCCCATAAATGAAAATCGTGCCTCCCGATCTACCACAAAGGACAAATAGAAAGCAACTAATGAATCTCGATCTAGCACAAGCATCCAATCGAACCCCTAAAAAGATTGCTAAATATCGATCAATGAAGGCATATCAAATGAGTTCAACCTAGGAATGAGAAATAGGAACATAAATGCCAATAAAACTATGCTAAAAACAGTGGAACCGCGGCTACTCCAAACCCTAGCCAGCAACCCTCTGCTGAGAAATCTTACCTAGTTAACCATCCTCTCGAAGGTTACCCTCAGAGGTGTGTTTGGCTGCCGGGAAAAGGAAAGAAAAGGAGAGAAAAATGGAAAACAAACTCCTGGAGAGAACGGCATTTAAAACTTCGTTTCTTAAATTTTATTCCCTTTAATGTAAGCTTGGCTTGGGGATTTTGTAGCCAACCCTTTACCATATTACAAAAATAACCTCCTAAATATTCTTACAATCGGGGCAAAAAGGAAGAAAAACAAAAGAGACCAAAAAGCAAAAACAAATCCGGCAAAGAATTCAAAGGTGAACAAAGGCGCAGATGTGAGTAATAGTGGCGTGGATGCAATTTGTGATTTCTTGCATTTTCTTCACTTTTTGCTCTTCTTTCCTCTCGATCCGATTCAGAACGATGAGTTCAATTCGAATTCTTCGTGCTTGGATCGACTCATTAATTTTGGCACAATTAGCTCGCAAAAACTGTAAAATTTGCCACAAAATGCGATCAGTAGAATAGCAGGGACCTTAATGTGCAAATCGGGTTAATTAGAATGATTAGTACACAAAAAGCACCAAAACCTATAATAAATAGGGCTCAAAATAGCACTTTCGTAAGACTAATCGGCATAATTTGATCCAAACCATGTGTTGGATCAGAGAGATTATTGTTGATACAAATGGGACCTTCGAGGAGGGACCGGTGCGTATCATGGATAGTCGGGATCAGGTTTTGCGACGCAAGACCGTGTAGCTAGTGAAAGTGTTGTGGCAACACCGAGGAGTGGAGGAAGCAACTTGGGAACGTGAGGACATGATGCGGGCCACCTATCCTTCTTATTTGAGGATGAAGTTGTGTTATCTAAAGTTTGGAACTAGAATAAATATTGCATGTGCATGTGTTTGTGTGTGTAAGTGTATGAGAATTTTGGGGACGAAATTTTGTTACGGGGGAAAGAATGTAAAACCCAGAAAAATTCATTTTTTTAGAGTGCGGTAAATAGTACTCGATTGGAAACTGAAATTTTCTAGATCTCGGATGACAAACCAAATTTCACCATGAATTCGCCTTTAAGAAATCTTAGTTACTCGCTGAATTCACAATTCCGAGACAGTTGAAATTTCACATTTTTTGAGGCGTCGTGTGTCCGGTGACACATGGCATGACCATGTACCTTAGGAGATGGACACATGGCATGATGACCATGTGGTGTAGCAAGTGACACATGGAATTTGGATAAATGGCCCATATTGAGTCATGTGTCAAATGGGAAAAAAAATAATGGAAAAGAAAATCAAGAAAATAAGGAGATATTGGAGAAATATCTTAGGATTAGAACAAACAAAGAAATGAGAGAGAGAAGAAAATTCGGTGGGATAAGACCAAAAAGAGAAAAGAGAACCAAAAGAAAAGAAGAAAAGAAGAAAAGAAGAAAAGAAAAGTGAAAATGAAAGAAAAGAGAAAAAGAAAGTCAAATGGAAGAATAAAGAAAAAGACAAATGAAATTTAAAAAGCAATGTGAGTGGAGCAAACAGAGGAGTTCGGGTAGATAAGAAGGAAAAAAAAGGTTTTATAAAGCATGAGAGAATCTAAGAAGAGAGAGAGAGAGAGAGAGAAAGGAAAAAGAGGTTTCTGCTTCTCTCTAAGATCTACGGAAATCGGGTCATCGGTTTTCGTCAGAGCGAGAATTAAAGTCTGTCCACGCAACAAGAGCTACGTTGCAGGCTCATAATCTGTGAGTTTCAAAGAAACTCCAAGAGCAGGAATTTTCCTACTTTGATTATTTTTAACCTAAAATTCATTTAATGGCATAGGTTTTCTTCTGCTACCGTGGATCACTGGTCGGCGATGATTAGTCCCAAGATTTTGTGTGGAAATTTTGGACTAGTTTGAATAGTTTGGACTATGTTGAGATTTGGTTTTGATCCAAGGGGCCCGATCATGGCCCGGGTTTTGTTTATGTATTTGGTATCACGGTGATTAGTGACGAATGGAACCAAAAATGGTTCATAGCCTTGAAGGGACCAAGGAATTACCCCGATTTTATGGGTGAATATTGGGGGCCGGTTGTGTGTTGCTTGATTGAATAACATGTTGTGTGTGAAAAGATCATGTTGATATATACTCTTTTGATGGATGTGAATTATAAGTAGAAAATATAATTATCCATGTTTTGGTAATGTTGAATGTAGCTCTCATTATGCATGTCACATGATATAGCATGAAATGGCATATTTGCATTTCATATGCATAGGACATCGCGTCGAATTGGGTGTATGTGCATGGTATTGGTTATTCACCATTCTTGGTGAATATGTGGTGAGATTGGAAATGGGACGACGTCCAAAATTGAGACTCACAGTTACATAACATTAAAAGAAATAAATATATGTGTGTTGCGTGAAGTAAGATGGGGTAGATTCCTTTGCCGCGCCCCCCATCCCCCCCCAAGGGTGAAAGATCCAAATTTTATTCTTAGTTAGACATATGTATCCAGCAATGAAAGTTCGCAAAAGTGTCGGAGGTATGCGAAGCCTGCGGTGAGACCGGTCGCTACCCACAAAGCCTGCGAGTTTAATAAATTTAAATGAATATTGGAATGTTGTCTAATGAGTTAAGTCATTAGGTGAAACACGTGATTGGTTTTTCCTCACGCAGGCGTCATGAGAGTGTTAAGTCGGTCAGGACTCGAGTTATGGGCATGAAGAGTCTCATCTCATTCATGACACGAAACATTCCATGTAAGATTGCATTCCTGTATGGAATATGGTATGATGTATGTTTGTCATTGCATGTGCATTTAGGTGGGGAGTAGCCCTTGTAAGAGAATTTCTCTACTAGGCATTGCTCACCCCGTTGTGGGACCCCCTTTCGGGTACGGGTGTACGGGGAGGCAGCTCACGCAGGCGAGTGATTATGAAGGAGAGGCCGATGTGTGGCTTTGATATTACGCTGTAAAAAGTATTTGGTATAAAGAATTGCTCAATTAAATTCTTTTGGGACTATTATCACATAGTCGGGTATGTAATTATGGTAAGAGAATTCGTGATCGGACTCTTACAATTTGTAATTAAGTGTTTATTTTCATATTTTAGATTCAAATGTGAATGAATGGGTCCCCCCGATAAAGGTGTATATTGAGGATATAGACGGATGGACCACTGTGTGGTCCATTACTACTTACATTGAGACCACTGGTGGAGTTATGAGTTATCTTGTTATACTTGAGTTTATGTTGGGTAGAAGCTCCCACAGAACAAAGGAGACTACGCCCGATTTTTGCTGAAAATATGGATCCACATAAATGGGTTGCAACGATGTGTTGTCGGGTCACTGAAATCCCTGGAAGTCTAGCGGTTGGTTGGTTGTCAACGGGACCCCCGGGTTTTGGGGCGTCACAATGTTGACATGGATTGTATGATTGAAATTGGAATTTATGAGTTCAGTGATGTAAATGTCCAATTGATGCATGGGTTAATATGCATGAGTAGGCATATGTGCATATAACACTCATTATATATGTGGCATGGTATGAATAGGTAATGGAATATTTACATTGCATTTCATATGCATGGGGACATCGCGTAAAAAGGGTGGGTGTGCATGGTTGTTGTCATTCACCATTCTTGATGAACGAGTGGTGGACCCGATACGTTGGACGACGTCCAATAGAGCTCCACTTTCTTCATGGTTGTAAATCGACCTTTGTGTATGAATTAGATGATGATGACGATCTCACCGGGTAATATCTAAATCGGCGTTCAGAATGTCATCTCTTTGGGTCAGTGTATGAATGTTCGTGTCACCCACCAGTTAGGGATGACATAATGGAATGTCGATGTGTACCCACATATTGGATTAGAGATGAAATGTTTGTGTGTCATTGTGTGATAATTGGAGTGACCCGTTGTGGTATGAACAAGGCCATTATGGCTTGGTTCTTTGGCTAGTTGTGGGCATGTCGTGTCACAATAACTAGAGGTCAAAGTATGTAAGCTACGGTGGTAGTGGTTTGTGATGTCAACATATGCGTGTATGATATGTTGCCATGGATTGTATGACTTATTTGGAAATTGTATGTTAGTTTGATATGATTGTCCAAATTATGCATGGTTATAATGCATGGTTTAAAATGTCTACATAGCACTCATGATGTATGTAGCATGATACAAATAGGCAATGGCATAATTGCATTGCATGATGCACTAGGACATCGCATGACTTGGGTGTGAGTGCATGGTAGAGATCGACATTGTGTTTGATGTTCGATGGTATGTCGTGGGTAAATGGTGGTCGACCGCAGTGTTTAGTCTTGATGGTGGGCTCGATGCCACTTTAGACTACGTCCAATGGAGTCTCACAGGTACATTTCTTATCGGAGACTGTTCAATGCTTTTGAAATAAAGCTGCTTATTAGAGACTGTCCAATGCTTTTGAAATAAAATAGTTTATTGGTGACTATCTACTATTTTTGAATAAAACAGTTTATCGGAGATTGTCGATGTTTTGAATAAAGCGAGTTGCTCGGAGACTATCACTTTGTTTTTGGATAAAATAGTTTATCGGAAGTTAATCGATGGCTTTGAATAAAAGCGGTTCTGTGGTGTCAATGCTTTTGAAATAAAGTTGTTTATCGGAGGTATCGGCTGTTTGAATAAGAAACGGAGTTTACTCCGGAGTGTCGATGTTTTTAATAAAATGGTTATCGGGTATCCTTTGTTTTGAATAAAACAATTTATCGGAGATTGTAATGTTTTTAATAAAAGCGGTTATGGAATCACTATCACTTATTTTGAATCAAACGGTTTTATGATTGTCTAATGTTTTTGAATAAAGCGGTTATCGAAGAAGCATCCTTTATTTTTTGAATAAAACAATTTGTGCAGAGATTGTCGTACTGAATAAAGCGGTTGTGGAGACTATCATTTTGAATAAAGCAGTTATAGGAGATTGTCGATGTTTTTTTTTTTTTTTTTTTCAATGAGCGGTTATCGGAGATTGTCCAGCGTTTTTTGATAAAGCGAGTTATCGGAGGGTGTAATGTTTTTGAATAAAGCGATTATCGAGAGAATGTCCCTTTGTTTTTGAATAAAAAAGCCGGTTAGTAAGAATTGTCGATGTTTTGAATAAAGCGATTATCGGAGGCCCATCCTTCATTTTTGATAAAATGTTTTATCGGAGATTGTCCAATGGCTTTGAATAAAGCGGTTATAAGAAAGCCCATCGATGCTTCCCAAGTAAGTTGTTTATCGGTATCCTTGTTTTTAATAAAACAATTTATCGGAGATTGTCCAATGTTTTTTAATAAAACGATTATCGAAGACCGTCCATTGTTTTTTAATAAAATAGTTTATTGGGAATTGTCCAATGTTTTTTAAGAAAAAGGTTATCGGAGACTGTCCACTGTTTTTGAATAAAACAGTTTATCGAAAATTGTCCAATGGCTTTGAATAAAGCGGTTATCGGAGGTTGTCCAATGGATTTGATTTATAAGACAAAAGGCTTTTGTTTTGGATAAAGGGTCATTGAGTGAAACACCAATGACAAGTGGTTTTCACACTTGGCATATGCATGTGTGAGGGAGTCGGTGAGGACTCGGGACATAGGATAGGGTGAGTCACATTCTTATCCTTGACATGTAAACATTCGAGTAGGAACATGCATGTTTTTGCTTGAATGTGTGGAATGTCATTTCATGGGCACTTAGGTGGGGAGTAGCGCCAGTGGTTTTACTGCGGCATTGCTCACTGGTAGTAGGACCACTGGTGCGGGGAATGTTCGAGGCCGATCTTTCCTTTGAGAGCGATATTGAGAAGAAAAATGGGATTGTGGCTTTGATTTATATTTTGTAAAAGAAGTATTAGAATGCTTAATTTGATATATGTTTTGTAAAAGAGTGGTGTAATTTAAACTCTTATGGACTATGGTTTTATAATCATGTGCTTATATGTTTGAATATGGATAAATGGGCCCTACGTGGCCATTTTTACTCATATGTGGACCTGGTGAGGTTGTTGTATAATATTGGGCCATGTTGCCATGTCATTGCACAGGTTTTATTTTGGGTAGAGCTCCCCGTATAAAGGAGACTATGCCTAATTTTTGTTAAATCTTGGGTCCTGAAAAAAGGGGACTCAATGGTGTGATATCGAGATTAATCGGCGTCAGTAGATCTTAGATGGGTTAATGAGTTATCAGCGGACCCTTGACATTTGGGGAGGCGTCCGCGACGATATCGGAGCATGGGTATCACATTACCTAGGGCTTGATGAATATGGATCTGGGTCATTAGATTTATTGATTACGGTATCCATTTGTACATCGAGAATATAGGTAATGTGTTACCTAGGGATTGATGGGCATAGGCTTAGGCCATTGCATTCATTGTGTGCATTTCATGTTTTGTGCTACATGATTTGCTGTTGTATGTTGTGTGATTTATATGCATGGTAAAATGTATATAAGGAAAGAGGAACACTAGGGTTAGAGAACATAACCTTAGGGGTTGAATAGACAAACGGGATAGTTAAAGATGTTTAGAGTCTATTAGTAGTTAGCACATTACTCACCCAATTAGACAAGAAAAGCGAATTACTCCACACAGGGACTAGGGTGAGTGTTGATCAGATGTGTCGGGATTGTGAGCTAGAGATCTCAGGGATCCTACTCACTATGGACCTGAGGGTAATGGACATGTCAGAGTTTGATGTCATTCTTGGGATGGACTGGTTGACGACACATCGAGTCATCATTGATTGTGAGCGTAGGAGGGTTACTACCCACACACTGGATGGTATTTGTGTTATGTTTCAAGGGGATAAGCATGACGCATTACCAGATCATATGCGACTCTAAATTAGCCTTTGTCGTTAATAGAGGGTGGTTGGCAAGCCTTACTCTGAAAGACGAGATGAGACATGAGTTAAGTATGCCTCAGGTGGTTTATGAGTATGATGATGTTGTTAGGAAGAGCCTACGAGATTACTCAGAGTATAGGGCATGGAATTAAGTCGAATTTACAAGGCTCATAGTGGGACCCGAGGACCGGGCGTCATCACGCCATTACACCTTAGATGGCGGCGGGTTGATGAGTTAAAACTTATTCATTTTTAATACATTATTCTGATGCTGTTTCTTTTATATAATTGTATTTATTCGAAATATGGAAATTTTACGAAATATATTTTGCGAGACTTTTCTGAGAAGAAATGGCAATTCCGATAAGTATACAAAGTTATATTTGAATTGATGGGTGGGTGCTGATAGACTCTTGGGAATTCGCGACAGTGATTCGGTAATCTGATGATTTTAAAGTCACAGCGGAGGAGAACTTCGGTGTATTAGAGCTGATAGTAAATGACAACGGTACATTTGCGACGGGAGAAAATTTCTTTGAGACAAAATGCGAGAACCACCATCATGTGCGACACCATTTCGAGGAGTCGTGACCTGAAAGAAAGACATTGTTAGTACTTGATAGAATTGATGTTCTTGAAAAATGGAAAATTTGAGGACGCAATCGAGTCGTAACCCGGGAATTCATGTCGCGACATAAAATGAAGCTGAGCAGTTAAAACATGTTGCGACTAAGTTTGAATAATAACATGATAAAAACAAAGTAGAAGAGCGGAAGCACACTTTCCACAGGTCGCTGACCGGAAAAGAAAGATGAATTCATGGGAAACTGTTGTGAGTCAAAAATGAGGTTGTTGTTGAATACATAAAAGTGCAACATTTATATAGGATTTTAATACTCCCAGCTCATGTTTTGCTCTCATTTTGTGTAAGGATAGGTACAACTGATAAGTTTCGTGTTTTTTGTGCTTCATCTGAGTTTTTGAGGTAAGTGCACATTTTTGTAGGGGTTCGTGTCCAGAGAACAAATGTAGATCATCGCGGTTGATGGCAGCCGTTGTCGAGAAGCCCCGGGTAGTGCTACGGTGAAGAGGAGCAATTCTGCGAGGAGAGACGGTGGTGCGGGTACGCCTGCGTGCCGATACTCACATGCAACTGAAGCGATGAATGGTACCAAATAAACTGAATGCCCAGGTACCCGCGAGGCGATGGAGCACGTGCCTGGCTTTGATGCCCAGGTACCACACTTCTGCTGATGCAGGTTGCGACATCACGTCTTTGCGGGCGAGCGAGAATTCGATCTTGAATTGCAGATCACAATCTTTTTTGACCACCGCCCGAGGATCCTTTAAGAGATAATTATTTAAGCCCGTTGGAGGCGGAAAATGATTTTATTCTAGGAGTTTGGTTTTTGGGCCAGTTGGATTGTCTCATATTTTGCTAGGGTTTATAGAGTAGAGTACTATCTTTTCTTGGTTCGGAGTTTTCAATTGCCCCTTGTCTTTCAATTGGTTCATATAACTCGGTATTTTCTTACGGGATTCTGTGCTTTTGATATCCCAATCTTACAATTGAAGTGTTATTTCTCAAGCCACATTTATGCATAGTTTCTTATCAAACATGAATCGATTTTCAGTTTCAATGGAGTTCTAAACCTCCATGATAGGGTTCTAATGGTGGAAACTCACCTCCGTTAATATAACAACCCATAATTCCTCTTTTGTGCTTCAACGGGATTGTACAATGCTAAGCACTTGTGGAAAATTTTATAAAACCTTAGTTTGGCATCTTCTTGACAACCTGTGAACGAGAGACCTTGATTACGTTGTGCTTGATGCATATGAATGCAGAGTAAGAGTCGAGCAAATACGTTGAAGTGTTTTCCATCGCTCCAATCATTCTTTGTTTTAAAAGAGCCTTTAACGCGTTGCATTTTAAAGTGAGAGACCGTTCGTGATATCTCGCATATGAGATTGTGAATAAAAGGTGGGTATTACCTGATCGGCGGTGAGTGGAAACCTAAGAACCCTATCATTCACTTTTTTTGTTTAAAATAGTTAATTTAATCGGTTATTCAATCAATCAATCACAACCCCCAGATTTTACTTTTGAACGCACATTCTTTGGAGAGCAATCCACAGGATCACCTAGAAACCACTCCTGTGGAAACCTTTGTGGACTCCAGTAATATAATGCTTGATGACCTTAGTTCCTACGCTTCGGAATAATTTCAGCATACGAAATAGACGAAGCATTTTTGGCGTCGTTGTCGGGGAGTGGCGAGCGATCTAGTTGATCTAAAGAGAGCTAGTGGTAATTTGCAATTGCATTGAAAATCCGGTACGTTCTCTACCTTTTCTTTTTAATTCGTTTACGTGAATAATCTAAGTGGATATCTGTTTACTAGGGGTAAGGTTGGTGCATGTTGGTTTGGGCTCGCAACGAGCAATGCCGACTTGTAAGAATTATACCCCCAAGACAGTCTGAAGAGTCCATAGTAAGACATTTGTTTCAAGAGAATCCTACACCTCAAATGGGTACCGGAAATTAAACCAAAACTCTTTTAATCCAAATGCCCCGAGGTTACTGTTGACCTGTGGCTCATGAACCTCCTGACAAGGAGATGAGTGTTGCACCACCGGCAACCTTGGTGGTAGGAGGGGGAAATGTTGATTTTCAGCAAAATCACTAAGAATACACACCTTTACCTAATGTGGAAAGAACCCTCAGGAGATTACGACCTCTCCAAAGAACCCACGACAAATTCATGTATTGCCTACACAGAAAAGGCTAACCAATTCCTTATGAAGTAGGAGATGATTCGTCTTCTCCTTGTGTATCAGAATTGGGTGCAAAGAACCCTACTCATTCATGAGAGATTTCAAGGATGTTTGCGGTGCTTTCCTCTCTGGGATCGCCCCTCCTTATAATTTACATGGTTTATTCCCATTATCTATAAAGGAAAAGGCTATTCAAAATATGGTTTCATTAAACTGCGATTCAATCTTTTACTTGGGAGGACATGCGAAATGAATTCCTTAATAAATTCTTTCTCTACACGTACTAATGCACTCATGCGATAATCAGCTTTTACGAAAAGCTAGGGTGAACGTTTCGTTGTGGTATCAGGAAGATAAAAGGACCTCCTCCCATGCTATCCCTCATCATGGGTTTGGATATTTGGAATAGAATTGTCTGTCTTTTTGCCAGGACTATCCTTGATAACGACAATACATCAATTGGTAGTAATGCTTGGGAGAGTTACATGAGAAAAGCGCCCGGGGAGGCAATTCAATTTTTCGATACCATAAGCAGAAAATGCTGGGCAGAACTTGGGAATATACTCTTCAAATATTTGTAAGATTGCATAGTACATGTAGGGAGGAATCCATCCTTAAGAGAGAATGATGACTACCTGAGCGAAAATAGCTAGCAACGAGGAGTTAGAGACGAAAAAGGAGGAATTGAAAAGGTGAATGAGGTAACTAGTGTGCCTCAAAGTGCCCTCATTCCCTATAGGATCAGAGTGGAGGAGCCATGCATCATTTTGATGACCCATACATTTATTAATTGCCACTAACCTTCCTCAGTCGAGAAACGATCAAAATAAACGAAGCTAATACTCTTAACTTCTGAAAAGGAAGCCCTTTAATTCCTATACTCCCAAAGCGTATAATCCGAGTGGGAGTAAGCACGAATTTTAGTTGGAGGAATGAGAGACCATATAACACGAGCAAGCGAGCGACAACTTCACTGAGCTAAAGGCTTTCAAAATCAAGCCCCTCACGGTTCAAATCAGGTACCAGGGTTGCACCTTTAGTCTAACGGTTTCACCCCTCGTCTGAGGAATTCCAGAATACCATTGCTTATCAACCTCCACGCGAAGTTTGGGAGGATATTTGTGACACAGTTCGTCAGACAATGCAATCCTGGCTCATGTGAATTTATGCATATGAATGATGTAAGGATCCCGAATCACTAAGCTCGCCTCTTCTATGAGGGGTGTAACAAGAAAGGAAACTCCGCTACCAGAGCTATCCCCAAAACCCCGAGGTCAAAAATGAGTGTTAGTCTCGGGGTTAGTGATGGCACCTTCGAACATTGCAAGGCTGTCACCACTCTTCGAAGTGGAAAAGTAATTGACAAAACCATTCAGCCTAAGGAACCGATACAAGATTTGCACAATGGTAGGTCGGGGATCTTTGAGATGTTTGTGAAGCCTCATGTTCCTAGAGGCGGATGTTGTTGATGTTGAGACGAGGAAAAGACAAAGACCCCCTCCCGTCCCTCCTGCTCCATACCCTCATAGGTTGAGAGCCCCTAAGAAAGTGAACAATCGATGCGAAATTTTATGAGTTGTTCAGCAAGTTAAGTTAGACATTCCTTTATTAAGATGCCATTAGCGAATCCGGGTCGTCTGACGAGTTTTGAAAAGATTTGTGCACTGTGAAAAGGAAACTAGGTGTTAATAAGGAGGCATTTATGACTGAACAATCCACCTCCTTGATCCGGAACAATTTGCCCCTAAAATACAAAGACCCAAGAAGCCCCACTATTTCCATAGTGGTAGGGAATTCAAAATTAGGACATGCTTTAGTGGATTTGGGAACAAGTGTTAACTTTTTCCATATTCCTGTATATGTCGAGCTAGGGCTGGGGAGAGTTAACCGACCAATATCAGCCCTCCAAACTAGTCGACCGTAGTGTGAAAATTCCTAAAGGATAGCTGAAGGATGTATTGATGCAAGCAGGACAAGTCTCTACTTTCCTATGGACTTTCATTGCGGCTTGACACTCAACTTGTGGTAACCAAGGGACTCAATTCCTGCTGATTCTGTAGGCTATTCTTGGTCATCGCTACTCATCATATTAATCGTATCGAGGATTAATGATATTATCTTTGCAACATGACTGCCAATTTGAACATCTTCTTCTCTTCAATGTTATCAAGGAAATAAAGGACGAGGAGGATGTCTCGGGTGGAGGTAAAACATAATAGACTCACAGTATAATTATGTAGATAATGTTTCATACGATGATCCTCTCATGTCTTGTCTAGTGCTCCCAAGTTGGGTCGATGGTAAATCACATCCAATCCGAAGCCCACTCCATAATTGAACACGGTGAGGTATTGGAAGCAAATGGGTGGGCACCTAAATTTGAAAAATTGCCACCAATCGAAGATAGGTTGTTACCCTCGGAAGAGAGACCACCTAAACTTGAGTTGAAACCTTACCATCACATCTCAAATATGCATTTTTAAGTGTAGAAGAAACTTTCCCGGTAATCATATCTTCCTCTTTAGAGTCAGATCAAGAAAATAGTTGAGATAAAACCGCCTATAGGATGATAATTGTAGATATTTAAGGAATTAGCCCCTTGATTCTGCCACACACAGGATTCACTTGGAAAAGGATGTTAAACCTCTAAATAACCACACCACGACCGAACCCAATCATGAAAGAAGGTCAAGAAAGAGGTTCTAAAACTGGCCGACGAGGTGTTATTTACCCATTGCATAGCAAGGGCTACCCAACCAAGTAGTTCCAAAAAACAGGTCACTGCAGCAAATGAACACAATGAGCTAATTCCACTTGAGTCACCTCAGGTTGGAGGGTGTGCATAAACTATAGGAAACTCAATGCGGGTACTAGGAAAGATCATTTCCCTCTACCTTTTGTGGATCAAATGCTGGAGAGAGTTGTAGTGCATGAATTCTATTATTTTCTCCATGGGTACTCAGGGTACAATCAAATTGAGATAACCTTAGAAGATTAAGAAAAAACCACGTTCACCTACCCTTTTGGCACATTTGCCTTTAGGAAAATGCCCTTTGGATTATGTAATGCACCAGGAACCTTCCAAGGGTGCATGATGGGGATTTTCAATGATATGATAGAACTCATTTTGGAGATTTTCATGGACGATTTCTCTGTTTTTTGAGATTCATATGAGGGATGTCTCGAAAATTTACGTAAGGTATTGGAGAGGTGTCAGGAGAAGAATTTAGTGCCGATCGAGAAGTGTCACCATGGTGACACAAGGATTGTACTAGCCACAGTGTCGAAAAAGGAATCGAGGTGGACAAGGCCAAAGTCAGTTGATCTCCAACTACCTACCCCTGGCGTGTTAAAGACATACGGCCGTTCGAGGTCATGCAGATTTTATGTAGATTCATAAGAGATTTGTCATAAACAGCCCCTTATGCAATTGTTTACCAAAGACGTCCCTTGCATGATCATTGTGCTTATGAGGACGCCTTTGATAAATGAAAACTATGTTAGTTCCTCCCTATCACGCACCCCAATAAAGGGAACTCCCGAGATCACGTGCGCGACACAGCGACAGTGCTATAAAATGCGTAGGACAAAGGAGATAAAAGGCTTTTGTGATCTACTATGCGCAAGACTCTAGATTCCGCCTTTAATCCAATTACACAACCATTTAAAGTTCCTAATCAATGTGCATGGATCATGTAACCATTTTACGGAAAAGTTACCCTAGAAAAGTTCAGGTTGTACATTGTAGGGTCGCCTGAACTATTTTCATGGATCATGCAACTAAGTATTTCGATCTAAGCAGACATTGGCTCGCTTGACTAGGTGGATCCCACCGTGCCAAGAATTTAACCTAACTATTAAGGATAAAAAGGAGCTGAGAATGTGGTAGCCGACCACCCGTCTTGCTAGTTCCTAATCCACTCTAATCCGCCTACCCACAGCTTACGCCCTCGATGATTTTTGCTCTTGTTCACTCATTCATGGTATGGACATAGTAAACTATCTAGTGACAGGACAAATTCCACCCAATGGACTTCTCAACAAAAGAGGAAATTTTTGGTGGATATTAAGAAATACTACTTTGATGATCCATATTTGTTTAAATATTGTCCAGACCAATTGATGAGAAGGTGTGTATCTAATGACGATCAAATTGCAGTGCTTACCTTTTGCCACTCGGAAGCTTGTGGAGGGCATTTCTCCGCAAGAAAAACGACAAACAAAACTCGCAAGCTGGGCTTACCACTTGATTTCTTTTAAAGATCGCTTGAATTTTTCAAAATCCTGCACTTGGTGCCAAATAATTAGGAGGGGTCACAAAGAGGAACTGATGACGCTCTTACTCCTATTTTAATCATATAA
Organism: Tetrastigma voinierianum; assembly: GCA_016808115.1. Lineage (NCBI taxonomy): Eukaryota > Viridiplantae > Streptophyta > Magnoliopsida > Vitales > Vitaceae > Tetrastigma > Tetrastigma voinierianum. The sequence continues at coordinate 60,681 of JAEQBH010004881.1, read as the reverse complement.
ATTCGATTGTCAGGGTTTGACCTTGAAGGGACCTTTTCCCTTCAGGTACTACATCTTATCGACGCTTGATTATGTTTCTGTATCGTGAGGCCATTCCAACAAGATCTAATGACCATATATTGTTTTGAAATTTTTAAAAGAACACATTTTTTTCTCGCTTGGAGTGCCTCTCGTGGCAATCATTAGTGATGGTGGGTGCCATTTTGCACTCCACCCTTTGAAAATTTGTTGAAAAAGTATGGCGTCACCCACAGTTTCCACGTGTACCACACCAATGGTTGTTCACCAGCCAATAGGAGAGATCAAACATATTTTGGAAAAACAGTAGCCCCAAATTTAGGCATTTGGCTGCCTGACTAACCGACACTCTTTGGCTTACCGGACGCTTTTAAGACCATTCTCGTATGTCTCTTATCCTCTTGTTTATGGAAAGGCCTACATATCTGCCGGTAGAAATTGAACACAGGCATATCAATATTAAAACTTTAATTTTGATTTAGTCAGCAGTAAACAAAGAATCAAGGTATGAACGAGCTTGAATTGCGGCGTGAATCGCAGGAGCTATAAATCTACAAAGAGAGGGTCAGTTATTCCATGACAAGACCATCAGGAGGAAGACCTTGAACCTCACCAAAAGGTATCATTGCATGCCTCGCTTGCACATGTTTCTAGTGACCGCCCGCTCATTGGTCGCGTAGTTTACCCATATGGCACAAAGGAGATTGAGAATTTGGAAATGGGAAAACCATTAAAGTCAATGGCCACCGCTAAAGCCATTTCTCTGAACTCCCAACCGCCAAGAGAAAGAGGAGGAACTCGGTAGATCCGCTCACCAAAGATGTTCCTTGCAGTACTTCTATCCTACTTTTTTTATATAGTTTTTTTTTTTTCGTCGCGATTTATTTGGCTCGCTCTACTTATAAAAAAATAAAATAAAATAACCCCAAACCAACATCCCACCTACCATTACCATACGCTAATTCCTCTCGCTAATTCTCTGGGGGTGTCCTGTGTGCATTGAGGGCAATGCCTACTTCAGGGCGGTGGCATACACAAGTGGAGCCACTATGCATATTACATGTTGAGTGCATTGAGTGCATGATAAAATTTTCGATTCATGCATTTTTCTGGTTTGGTACTGGACTAGATGTATGCAAATGCTGACCTTATGTATGCACCCCACATAGTCTCATTGCACCTACACTATAAATGTGCATGCAATAAAAATTTTGTCATATTTGGGACCCATACGAATTCCCACTATGTTCTAGTCTTCGTATCACTCTCATTTATTCAATACAATGTCACTGGATCTTTCGCCTCAAGCTCATGTTTTTAATGGTTATTGCTTCAGTCAGGCATTGTTTTAGCATTCCCTTGTTAATCGCATAACGTATTCCTTAAGGAAACACCTATATGTAAATGAAAGATGATTTAGCTACCATTCTGCTATACTTCTAAAATCATACGAGTCAACTCCTTTGCACCCATCTTCGAGCCTTGAATAACCAATCATGTTCAAAACCCTAGGAATCGTGATCACTATGGTGCAGGATTCGATAGCATCCAAAGGAACTCCAAGATGAAGAGCACTGAAATTTCGGTGTCTGGTATTGTGTTTCGCTTCTTTCTATAGACTAAACTTCAAATTCATAGTTGTAAGAGCCTTACATTTCTCTTGCATCCATGCTTACTTTAGATAAATTTGCTTATAATAATACTGGTAATGTATGATGAAATAAGGGTTTAGTCTATGATAACAAGTGAATAGGTCATACAAGCAGTAAAATCAATGTAAGTCTGTATCATTCTCTACGTAGACGGTACGAATTAAAGATCAACTACCCCAACTACTAAAAATTTATGTTATTCGGACTCAAAACTCACAATGAAGGTTTTATCTAGAAAATAAAGATCCTAGACTATTGACTACTGTTGAACTAAAAATAAATTCAAAGTAAATGAATAAAACAAATTAAATAAAATATCGGATCGAATCTGCTTCAGAGAAACGAAATTATCGTTGAAATACAATGAAATGAAATGCTAATTCCAAGACTAAGGCGATTATTCGTTTCATGATCTGGTTTTGTCCAAGATTTCCTAAATGTTGGAATTGGATTTCTCCATATTCACAGGTTGGATACCCTTGCTTCTTTCAAAGACAAGATCAAACCAGCTACTTGTATTCCCAATCCTCTTGTAAGATCTAGGTATTTTTCTTTCTCAATACTTCACACCCATTTCTTGTTGACAGCAGACCTTTTGCATTTCCTTCTCAGGATTTTTGCAAAGTTTCTTACCATCACTGATAGCTCAACCCTCCGCATCTATGGGTTCGCCCCCTTTCCTTGATTAGATCTCGCCTAACACGGTTAGGAACTTACCTTTAGATTAAGGTGAACTCGATTATTTATATTGCTAAATACTTCCTTCCAACTTCAATTATGAGCGAACGGGATTTATCAAATGAACTCAGAGTCAGTTAGCTCATCAATGGTAGTCGCATACCCGTGAAAAGAATTTTCGCCAGACTTCCGCTCTGTCACGCGTAGGCATCCCGAAATCGAGCAAGATAAATTCCCTCAACCTGATATCTCTGTGACTACTTATTGGGAACTTATCAATTCAAAAACGACACCAAATAAGTAAAACCGAACCCAAATTAGTTCTCCATATTTGTGCAGGAAAGACTATAACTAAATGTAAATCAAATCCAAAGAGAGTCGCTACCCAATTATCGCATTGCGACCAAGAAACGGAGCACGACCTTCTTCCAAATTTCCCCTCCTCCTCCACAACTACTGTAATCGTAATAAATCGAGAAGAAATGAATTTAAATTTGTCTAGATTTCATAAATTTTCAGCAAGAATTTAAGAAGAAAAATAAAAGAAATAAAATTCAACTCCACTGCCTCTCGCACAATTCACGATTCAAAACCATAAAATAAAATAAAAAAATAAAAAATGAAAATCTACTCTAAACTATGTTAATCGAGTTCTCTCATTTCCCTTCGTCTCTTCTTGCTCGCCGCCTTTTCCTTTCTTCTTTCCTTCAAGCAGGCCACTTTTCCCACTTACCCACTTCTGCAACCGAATTGCATGCGCCTTTGGATTTTTTTTTTGAGGTCACTAGGAATGTACCTTGCTCGATTGGGTATATTTAGTGGCCAAATCAGCCTCTACTTTGTGTCTCCAAGTTTCAACGAGGCAATCTCTAGATTCTTCTCAGCCAGTGTCGGGACTAAAGCCCAAGCCTACAGCCTCGCTCATGAAGTGCGTATAAGCCTCTTGTTGTCCCCATGAACCGCAAATATTTGTTCTTCAAATGGTCGAGTCCTCCTCGAATTTCGATATTCATTTATGCCTTCACCTTCGATGCCGAACCTCGTGGCCGCGATATCCCTTGAGGATTCGTCTATGCCTGTGTCTTGTAATGCCTTCAACATATGGAGAAATTCTCATGGTTCCTCGCCGGACTAATGTGTGGGCAGTGTTAGATTGGCTTGAAATGGTAATTTCTGGTTCATTCACGTACTTAACCTCCTTATCACCATAAGAATCTTCTTCGTTGGTACTTCAAAGACTTTTCTCATCTGCTTCTTCGTACACGTCTATCATGAGTAGTGTGATTTTTTCTTTCCGTCATTCATCCCGCATGATGGCATCTAACTTTGCCTCCATGGTTGTCATCATTTTACTTAGCTCCATGACCCGCTTTCTCTCGCTTATTACTCCCTGAAACTCGGGACATGGAGCTTTATATTGCATTTGGCCGTGCCTTCTATCAAATCTCTAGCCTCTTCAAAGACTTTTTCTTTGAATGCTCCACAAAGATGAAGCATTTATAATGCTCAGATGTATCATTTAAGGCATGATACACTATATCCATCCGGGTTTTTAAATCAATTCCATGCATAAAATCTCTTCAAAGAACCCCTAATCTCTCCCAAGCCATATAGGCTCATCTTCCCCCGTTGGAACACTATTATCTCATTCTTCTCTCCGAGGCAGACGTGGGGAAAGAACTCCGCCAAAGCATGCTTCTACCAACTCCTTCCTAAGTATCAACCTGAATCCATATGGTAATGATTCATACCATGTGGCTGCCATACTCTTAAAGAAAATAGGAAGAGACGCAACTTTGTTTCAGCCTAGCCCTCACACCATTCACCTTCACCGTATTTGCCATCCCTAAATTCTACCAGTGCTCGCTTTGGCCGTGGGTGACCAAAGGAACTGACATGCCGCGCACCATTGTTATCAAAGCTAGCTTTAGTTCAAAGTTATTTGCATCCACAAAGAAGTCGCCCGATTGCGTATCATTCTTCCCGAATGATAGCCTCTAGAAATCCTCCATCGTGTCGTAAGAATAAGAGGCCTTCCCCGTCGCTGTCCTCTGCTCTCCGTCTAGTCATGTCTTTTCATCTTCCATATTTTCGCTTTTAGTCTTTCTTAAGCTTCGAAAGTGTTCTTTCCAATTCGTCTCAATAAAACATGTCGAATCTCGTTTCCTATGCATTAAAGGATTTCAAATCAAAACACACTCGGGATTAATAGGATTATCAAACTAAAACAAAATATTTCAACATGGTTTTTTAAAGATCAGTGGTAGATGTACCCACTGCTTGAAAAGATATTTTTGTTTTTTTTTTTAAATGTCCAAATTAGCATTTCCCTCTTTTGTTAGAATATTGATCTATTTAATTCTTTCAATCCCCGGCAACGGCGCCATAAAAATTGTTTGCCTCTTTCTATATAGACTAAACCCTCAAATTCACATAGTTGTAAGAGCCTTACATTTCTTGCATCCATGTCACTTGATAAATTTGCTTGATAATATATTTTCTTCAATGTTCAGATTAAAATAGTATTTAGTCGCAGACATCAGTAAGTGCACAGTCATGCCAAGTAGTAAAATCAATGTAAGTCCAGATCATTCATAGATTAAGTGGTATTTAATTAAAGATCAACTACCCCCCAACCATTAAACTATGCCATTTGGACTCAAACTCATAACGAAGGTTTTATCTGCAGTACAAAGATCCTAGACTAGCTGACCAATGCTGAACCAAAATAAAGACCAAAGCAATGAATAAACCAAACGCAATCAAAACACTGACCGTCAACTCGCTTCTGCGAGAACAAAATCATCAGAAATAAATAAAGTAAATGTTCAGATTAAAAGGCAAGTTAAGTTTCAGCCAGGTATGATCCAGCTTTGTCCAAGATTTAAATGTTGAACTGATCATATTCATGAGCCATAATCTTTCGCTTTTTCAAACACGTGATCAACTCAAACATTGTATCTTTAACTGTGAAGATCCGCATTTTCTTCCTAATACTATATTCATTTTTAAAGATGTTAATAATTTTTTACATTTCCTTCGTGATTTCTGCAAAGTTTCTACCACTTAATTGATGGCTCAACCTCCAGATCTATGGGTTCGTCCCTTTCCCTTGATTAGATCTCAGCTAACACGGGGTTAGGAACTTGCCTTTAGATTAAGGTGAACTCTCTAATTATTTATATTGTTAAATACTCTGTTGGACCTCACCTATGAGCGAATGGGGATTTATCAAAATGAACTCGTAGCTCACAGCCATCACTTTGTAATATACACCCGTAAAGAATTTTCTCACTCTCTCAGAATCTCCGTCTCTCTGTGGCTCACGCAAAGGCATCCTTGAAATCAGAGCAAGATAAATTCCCTCAACTGGTATTCAAGACTACTTTATTGGGAACTTATCAATTCAAAACGACACCAAATAAGTAAACCAAACCCAAATTATTCTATATTTCAGGCAGAAAGACTGTGAATCAAATGTAATCAACTAAAAGAGAAAGGCTCCGACATCGCATCGCGAATTAAGAAATGGAGCACCGATCACGACACCCACCGTAATTGCAATAAAACTAAGAAGAAATGAATCTCGTAAATTCGGTCGAGATTTTATAAATTCAAAGGGCACTTAAGAAGAAAATAAAATAAATAAAAATTCAGCCACGCCTCGCATTAGCTCGTGATATTCAAATCCAGTAAAAGAAAATAAAAAAATAAAAAAATGAAAAATCTACTCTAAACTATTAATCGAAGTTCCTCCTTTCCCCTTTCTGGGTAGTGAAGATGGAAAAACTCGCTACTATTCTAACACCGCTTCATTTATACCGCCAAAAGGAATCGAATCCCCAAAACCTGTGTGGAATTCTAAAAGAAAGCCCACCATCGTTCTCTGCTGTGGACTTGCATGTCACAAGAATTTCCTTGCTTGCTCCAGCTACCGCGACCTTGTTGCTTCAAGGGTAACCAACTCCTGGCAAAGATGCTTGGATCAATGGTCGCTACATCGCTTGTAGTCGCAATTTATTTGCTCAAAGAGCCCATAGTTGATGTCACAACCACTTGCCACGCTTCGCGACATCATCGTCTTTCTTTTCTCCCTGTTTCGAGTCGCGAATTCCCGCTTCAAGTTGGCGACCACCTTCCGTTTGTAGATGACTCCATGTTGTGACTTTCTTTCCCCGGGCCGCGATTTGTGTTAGTGGTCTTCGCTTCACAAGCTTATTTTTTCGTCGGACTCTATGATGTCACGACTTCTTTCACGCCCATTTTTCTTCTAGTCGCAACCCGCTTGTTGCAAATCCACTTCCTCCTTCCAATTTTATTCCAGGTCGCTGACTCAAGGTGATGTCGCGACCATGTTGCTCTTTTCCGTCGTGATAGTCTCACCGGGCTTCAAAGTAGCTGCGACTTTACTTTCTCTTTCCTCGCTAGCCTTCTTCGCTCGCGGATCTAAATGAGCGGTCGCGACATCGCTTCGATCCCCGATTAGTAAATGGTCGCAACTTCAGTTTCTTGGCAAGGGCTTCGTTTGGCTTCGTGCTGCGACTCTTTTTTTTTTTTTATTCTTTCATCTCTTAATTTGGTTGCAATCTCCAATCTTCCATTGAGACCCTGGGCCTCGCTTTTCTACGTCATAATCTAACCGATGTCGCGACTTCAAATGGAGCCTCATTTAAAAACTAGTTGCAACTTCATTTACTTACTAAGACCTCTCTTGTGGTTTCATTGACGGATCCACGTCGCAACATCAAACCGACGTCACACCCCGCCATATATCTGGGAATTACGCTCGACACGAGTGGTGTCGCGACATGAAGATTCTTCTTTTCAATATTTCCTTTAACCTCGACCACACTTCCTTTTTCGCAACCTCTTTCATTTGTTGCCTTAGTCATCCTAGTCGCAACCTCAATCTTCAAGTCACGACTTCGCTTGCTACAATCTTCTATTTCTTCCCCAAAATTGATTTTGGTGATGTCGTGACTTGGAAATGATTGAAAACTAAGCTCCCGTCGCGATCTAATTCGCCAGACTTCATTTTGCTGGTAGCCGGTTTTTCCGGGGTTTTTACGAGATTTTAGCTTCTCGCGTATTTTCCTCGCAAAATTAAATTTGAGTAAAATATCCACATTTAGATACAAATCAACATTTATCTCAGAATATGCTCGTAAAAATGGATTGGGTAAATCTAATGAGTTTGACTCATCATACTCGCTACCAAGAAAAAAAAAAAAACATGGTACCAAGATTCACCATAGTACCCGCATCAACCGAGACACAAAGGGCGCAGCATTTTGCATCAACACACTATCGTACCTGCATTCACCTCGGCGTGAATGGGCCATTTTAGGGTTTTTTTTTCTCCCTAAGTTGAACCTTTTCATATGTCCACTTCCCAACTCCTATATAAGAGATCCCTAACCTAATTTTCCCTCTCACCAAAGCAAACCCTAGGTCAAGCATCCCCTCCAGTGTCTCCATTGCTCTGATCCGGATCCTCCTCAGTTCTTCGCACGCAGAGACTGGGAAATACTAGACCGACGTGGTAAGTGCTCCTCATCTCTTTGAGAGCGTTTGAATGGATGCTCATTGTGTCAACATGGATTCGGTCGGGTGGCTTCGCTGGTGGGTTCTGTTCTAGTTGCTTAGGGCATCCGCAACGGACGGTATGGGGAGGAAGATGCTGACTGAACTGCACGGGGTAAGTCCGATACTGTTGGAAATGGGTTATTGGGAGACCATTTTGTGTATATGGGCTATTCTTCACAGACTATTTGGCCATATCTTGCGGCGATCGAAAAACACTGAAAGTGAAAGGCCCAATATATGGAGCGAGCTTTAAAACGAAGGCCGATCATCAGCAGATCAGAAGAAAGGAAAGGGGAAACGTATAGATTCTCATCCGAGAGCGAGGAAGCAAGCGAGAGCCGAAGATGAAGAAATCGAGGCCATGTTTGCCGAGTCTTCAAATCGTGAAAGGAAAAGTAGGCTAGTCAATCAAGAAGGCGGGGTTTCCATTATGAGCGGGAATGAAAATTGGATGCACGTTTGTTCACCCATCCTATCCGGGCCGTTATTCAGGAGCAAAATCTGCACTTTGTCGGTGAAGAGGTAAAAGGTTATTTACCGACCATGGTCAAGGAATTCCTACTCAACTCGAGAAAATCTGTAATGTAGACATCCCGCTTGAGGCTACAATTTTGGGAAACAAGCACGGTCACCTTTGATTCGGGCGAAGCTTAATCGCTGAACAGGCCCGCCCCGCCACACACATGACCGACCTTACCCCTCTCGCGGCCATTACAGTTTGACGCGTTTATTTGTAATGCTATGTGCACCAACCCGGCATCTATGGGAGGTTTTGTGCGCCAAGAGCTCATTCCTGAAATTAAAGCCCGAAAGGCATTAATGAACAAAGTCATTCACAATAGACGGTCCGGAGGGAAAAGAGAAGTTTGCTAAGTGGGCGAAGAAACAGCCAGATGAGGTAATGACTGGAAAAATTATTGATTATGTCTTGGTAATATGGTGTACTAAGAGGGACTTTTTGAGGTCCCCAACTGAAAACAAGCATATCCCATTTCCGACTTTAGTTAAAAATCTGGTGGAAGCTGCGGGGATAAGGGGATTAGGTAGAGAAAAAAGAGTTCTTCCCATAGGGCCCATCACAAATGCATACAAAGCCGAGCTATCGCGCAGTTCAATCATCACATTCCCTTCGCTATTTGGGCTTCATTGTCGCCAAACTGCTGGTCGATGAGTGCATCCCTTGAAAAGGATGGAGCGTGAAATGCCAGCATATTCAAGTGCAACCTCGGGTGCAGGCATTGATCACAGCTCTTCAAGTTTGAGAGTCACATCTTACGAGGAGATACCACCATAGATGATCCTACTCCCGACTCTGGAAGGGGATTCGAGGAGCAGACAGACTGCGCGTGGATGAAGACGCATTCTCTCTCGACCGATGATGTGGAGGATGTAGAGAAGCCAGACAGGGGTTAGAATGCGTGGTGTCGCAATTAGGTAGACTCTACCACGCTGCATGCTAACAATCTATTTTATTTTTATAAGCTCTACTTGTGTAGCCTATGGTCATTACAAGCTTAAAACATCTTTGTATTTTAGTTATGTTGGATGTCTTCTTGACTTTTATGCATGTTAGTTTGCTTGGTTACGGTAAAATGTTTGTCGTGGACATGTAGTTCATTTCAACAGATCTTTATCAGATCCTTTCTTTTCTCATATCCATGGTCCTTTATATGAGATCTCTCGCTTTTGTAATGCTTTTGTTATTATGTCCATTACTTTGAGACTGCGGGTTTTCATTTGAGTTCGCACTGCTGCATACTCCTATCGTGTTAAGGCACTTCGTGCTCATTTTACTCCTACGGGAAACTTGGTAATGCCTAACCGCACCTATAGCGATTATGTTGAAACTCATTATCTGCGGTGTTAATACCAACAAATCTTTTTTGTTAAGCATAGGCTAGCAAGTTGTAGGTTGGGGTGTTGAATACATAAAGTGCAACATTTATAGGATTTTAATACTCCCACCATGTTTTGCTCTCATTTTGTGTAAGGATAGGTACCTTGATCGCTTTCTCGTGTTTTTGTGCTTGTACAGTTTTTCGTCTGCACATTTTTGTAGGGGGTTCGTGTCCAGAGAACAAAATGTAGATCATCATGTTGATGGCAAAATTACTGCCGAGAAGCCCCTGGTGGTGTTACTGAAGACAGCAATTGTAGGCAAGGGTACCGGTACCACACTTACCGGCAATCTGCACCACATGCAAGTATAGCTGGTACTCTGCATCAAATAAACTAGTACCGCACTTCACGGAGCACCAATACATCCTTGGTACAGACCACTTATCGTACCAGACCAACATGAAATCTTTTTGGGACTTGAGCAGAATTCCAATATTGGTGCAAGGGTACGCTCGTCTTTCGACCACCACTTCGAGATCACTAAGGAGAATGGTATTTAAGCCCATTGGAGGCAAGAGAAGACAAATATTCTGGTGGTTTGGTTTCTACTGCTGAGTGTCTCTCTCTATATTTTTCTTGGGGTTTACAGAGTAAGAGTACTTATCTTTTTCTTCGACCAAGTTTCACCACGCAAATCTTCATTGGTTCATACAACTTGGTATTTTCTACGGATTGTGTGCCTTTGATATCCCAATCTCAAGAATTGAAGTGTTATTTCTCGGGCCGCATTTATGCATAGTTTCTTATCAAACATGAATCGATTAGCTTTCAATGGAGTTCTAAACCTCCATGATAGGGTTCTAATGGTGGAAACTCACATCTGTCAAGGTAACAACCCTAATTTCTTTTCAGGCTTCAACGATTGTACGATGCTAAGCACTTGCGGAAAATTTTATAAAACCTTAGTTTGGCATCTTCTTGACAACGTGTGAACGAGAGACCCTCAGTACACGTTGTGCTTGATCGCAAATGCAGGCTAAGAGTCCAAGCAAATCGTTGAACAAGTGTTTGCCATTGCTCAATCATTCTTTGTTTTAAAAGAGCCTTTAACGTTACATCTTCCGTCGAAGACCATTCATCAATGGTCTTCTAGATTTAGATCAGAATAAGAGGCGGTATTACCTCGATCGGGCGGTGAGTGGAAACCTAAGAACCCTATCATTCACTTTTTTGTTTAAAATAGTTAATTTAATCGGTTATTCAATCAATCAATCACAACCCCCAGATTTTACTTTTGAACGCACATTCTTCGAGAGCAATCCTATGATCACCTAGGAAACCACTCCCGTGGAAAGTCAATCTGGACTCCCACAATAATATAATGCTTGATCACCTTAGTTCCTACGCTTGGGAATACCTCAAAGATACGAAATAGACTGGCGAAGTCAAGCGACAAGATTGGAAGAAAGAACGGTCGTGATAGCGCTCTAAGTCACAACAGAATGGGTACGAGCAAAGAAATTCATCTTGTCGCGACCTAATTTCCATGTCACGACAAGAAAAAGCAGGGTCACATTTGAAGTCATGAAATTTGCATGAGGGTAGAAAACTAGATATGATGTCACAACATGAAAGGGAAGCTGAGACCAGGGATCAAAATTGCTAACAACAGAAACGTTGTCGCGACATAAAAATGAACACATAATCAAGAAAAGGGAAAGACAGTCAGGTCACGACAAGAAATTGTGGTCGCGACATCAACTGCAATAAGAGTAAAAGTGATAAAGGCAACCATTCATTCTCAATATATTTTTTAGGTCACGACCACAAAAGAAGCCGAATCTATGAAGATAACTATCGTGACTAAGAATGAGGTCGCATGTGATGAGAAGAAATGATATGGCATGCTTCTCAAGGTCACATAGATTTCAAAGAAGGAAAAGAAACGATTGTTGTTGGGTAAACTCTAAATCCTATGTCGCGACAAGATAATGAACAAACAAACAATTTAAGTCAAAACATGAAAAGCGAGTCAGGACCAAGAATCAGTATTTACAACATACCGGACAAGGAGCATGCTTTCGAGGTCGCGACACAAATGCAAGAGAAAGAAAAGATGCCCGTGTCGCGATATAACTGAGGTCGTGACACAAAATTTATTAAGGGGTCATAAAACGTGGTCGCAACAAAGATCAACATAGCTGGCAACATAAATGATGTTGCGACATGAAATTGAGGTCGTGACATATATTTCAAAGAAGGGAATTGGCCAGTCGCGACATGAAATTGTGGTCATATATCAACTACTAGAAACAAGAGAAACTCCGCCGCAATGATAAAGCATTAGGTCGCTACCAACAATTGCAAGAACAAACTGGAAGGAGGTTATGATTTGTCAGTTTACAAAATTTATAGTATTCAGAGTAATATGGTTGCGGATAGCTCAGGAACAATGTCAAAGAGCCGGGCCATTAATTTTAGGGAATCCATCCTAAGCCTTAGAGCGCCAGCCCACTAAAAGGTTATAAATAGTCGACGCCAAGAAAAGAAAGGCAACTCGCTTTTCAAACCCAATTATCCTGAGATTTATAAGACCTACATCAGATATTTGGGGAATAGATTCTTTTTCTTTCTTTCTCGGACTTAATCATAATCTGCGAACAGTCGATTTACTTTTCATTCTCTTTTCAATTACTTACTGAATCGCTGAAGTACGCACAATTTTGAATTCTGCTTTTCCTGTGTGAATTATACATAGTGGATGTTCATGATCAGATCACATTTCCATTGTGATTCTCAGAATCAGAAGCACGATTTCCATTGGAATGGACCTGCTGTTAGTTACAGTCTTTTCTACTTGAATTGGAAGGAATTTCCTGAAATTGGGATTTTTTATTTATTTGATTGATGTTGTTTGTGAATTGAGTTGTTCCCAATCGTAGTACCGAATACCTTCTCAAGGATTGTTTCCTACTTTGATTTCCAAGAAGCCCTCTGAGTGACAGAAGGTAGATGGATTCAAGAGTTTCAAAACAGATTAATCAGGGCACAAGCTAGACTATCATTGAAGAACCAAGGAGCTCGAGTTCATTTCGAGATTCTCAACGCACTCATGTTAAGGTCAGCGGTACCATTTATCATTTTTAACTCATCAGAGATTTCACCTTAATCTATTTGATAGATCTTGATCATGTGTTAGCTGAGATCTAATCAAGAAGAAGGAAAAATCCATCAGATCTAAAGGATGAGTCATCAACCATTTTGTAGAAGTTTTGCAATGACCTGCATTGGGATAAGAATTCACTGCTTAAGAAATGGGTATGAAGTATTGAAAATAAAAATACCCAATTTATAAAGAGGTTGAATATGTTAACTATTAGATCTTTTTTTTGAAGAATAAGGACCCTAATTATGAATAATAGAGAAATACAAGCCGCATTAATAGGCATCTTTGACAACCATAACCAACAATCAGATAGAAAGAATCAATTAATTAAAATGCATAACTGGACTATTCCACAACAATTCTATCTCGTTGTTCATTTTAAAGCAAATATCCGATTCAAATTCCAATATTGTTAGTTAAATCTAAATTTTATTTTACTAGACAATGTAATATAGGATTATCTTGTCTTTTAGATTCCAGCTTTTCAAACTATTATGAGGTTCAAATAAGGTGGATCTCTGGTAGTCAGTGGCAGTTAATTCCAATATTCTGGCTTAACTTCTCGTAATGATATCCGGACTTTACATCCAATTTTACTACTTGTGTGACCTGATAATTTGCAATGTCATACTAAACCCATTATTAATTCTAGAACATAAAATCGCTTTATTCATTTTCAAACAACCTTGGTCGTTAACTTCTCGACCGATGCAGGAAAAAATCAGAAGGGCTCCTGTGATAAGTGTTAAATTGAGTGGTTTAGTCTATATTTTCACAAACATACAAGTTTTATGGCGCCGTTGTCGAGGATTGAAAGGATTTGAATTAATCAATATTCTGACAAAAGAGAGAAATGTTAATTTAGACATTTTTCTTTATTTTATAAAAGAGAAAAATAAAATAAAGCAGAGAGAAGCAAAGGGGTTGCATAAGCCACTACCTTAGAAAGCTAAAGGATATATGATTTGTGATACCACTCAAGTTTCCAATTAATTCAATATGTTTCCATTTCGTGGAGGTTAGCCTAATGCACAGGAAGCCGTAATCGATATGTTTCCCCGTAGATTTCCGAATTTGAAAGAACACTCGAGAAGCTTTAGGAAAGCAGGGCGCAGCAAAAAACAACCATGGAAGACGAAAGAATTGACGAAAGTTGAACAAGAAACAATAAGTAAAGGCCTCCAATGCAAGATATATGAGATTTTAGAGGTTTATTTATCTGGTTAATATCAGCACTGACACTCGATGTGAGGCTAACAACTTGAAATAAAACCAGCCCTTTGTTCACCATGGTTCAAAGAGAATCAGCCACCGGGCCATCCCACTCGAAGATCCTAATGAACACCTCGTAGATTCCTCAAGATGGAAACACAGCTTAAACTCGAATGGTGTGAGACCGTAGGTGATAAAGTTACACCTTCCTTTTCCTTAAGAGATATTGCAGCTACATGGTATGAATCATTAGTAATGGCTCAATGGATACATGGGAAGAGCTGGTGGAAGCATACCTAGGCAGATTTTTTCCCCCATCCCTCACATCTGAAAGAAAAAGGTAAATCATAGTGTTCCAACAAGGGGAGGATGAAAGCTTGTATACTGCATGAGAAAGGTACAAAGGTCACGGGCAGATGTCCTATTCATGGCATAGATCTCGAAGACACAAATGGATATTGATCATCACTCAATGATACTTAAGGGTACATAGATGCTTCTTTGTTTGGCAATTAGCAGGAAAAAGGGCAAGAGTAGATAAGGGATTTGATAGTAGATCTGCTCAGCCACTACAGTGCCCTCCTCGAATCTTCAGGAGCAATAGCATAACAAAGAGGGAAATCAGGGTCATTGAGCTAAATAAATGACCACGAAGCAACCCATGCTAAGTAATGCATGATGATAAACAGAGAAAAGATCGTGACTCGCTTCATGAAATTGGTTGTTGGAAATAGATAGGATAAAGAAGAAGTATTTAGGACCAACCGAAGAAGATCCCTATCAAGTCGAGAAGCTGGCACATGAATGAACAAAGAAGCTATCACTTCAAGCCTAACCCAACTTGCCTACACATTATATCCAGCACTAAGGAACCATGAGAACTTCATGGTGGAGGAGCATCACAGCCCAAGACACGCACTCAAAGAAGGGTATCAACCACCCATGTTCCAACACCACCAGGAGTAAGGAGAAAATAGAAATGAATATCAAGGTCGTGGTAGCGACCCAACCCTTTGAAGAGCGTATGTCAGTAGCTTTCTATGGGGATAACAAAAGGTCGCTTAAACTCCATGAACATAATCGCTGAGTTGGAAAGTTTCTGAACTACCACTTAGATTTTTCAGATAAACACACGCTTCATTAAAGAATTTGAAACACAAAGCCGGGCTGCCGGGTTTCAACCTCAGAGAAAGAGACCAAGAATGCTTTCCCTAGTGACATTCAGAAAAATCCAAAAGACTGTATGGCGCATCGCCTAAGGAGGGCAGGAAATGAGCAAGATAATGTGAAGAGAAAGAAAAGACCGACCAAAAAAGATAAAGAAATCGAAGAGAGGACATGGAAAGAATTCGTAGCCGACCGTAGTACTAAGAAACAAGTGCAAAATGAATAGCCTAGAGTAACTTGTGAGCAAAAAATAGAAGGAGAAGATTCAAGCATACACATCTACGCTCCATTCCCATAAAGATTTCTCGTGGCAAAAGGGAGGAACAATTTTCTAAATTCTCGAAATATTCAAGAAGATAGAAATTAATATCCCTTTTGCAGAGGCAATCACTCAAATGCCAAATTATGCCAAATTTTTTTAAAGATATATCAGCAAAAAGTTAAGATTGTCGAGGAAGGAATAGTGAGTTTAATCAGAATCTCGCTGCGCTTATTCAAAAGAGTCTCCCAACAAAGATGAAGGACCTGCGCCTTTACCATTCCCGTTCCATCGAAATATGAATTCAAGGAAGCTCTTTATGTGACTCAAAGATCAACTTAATGCCTTATCGGGTACAAAGACTAAGTTTATGGGAACTTACTCCAATGAAAGCAATCACACTCATAGATGGCTTGAGTAGGTCCATGGCACAAACCGTAAGGAGTCCTCAAGATAAAAGCCGGCCAAGGTAGAAAATTTATCTTCCATGTGGATTTTGTCATATAAAAAGACGGGAGGAGGATACCCAAGTTCCTCGTTGTTAGAAAGACCTTCCTAGTAACCGAGCCCCGCCTTTGATCAATGTACAAAAGGGTGAGCTGACATTGAGAGTGGGAGATGAAGCAGTACAATTTAACCTCCATTAAAAGTCACACAACTTAATTGGCTGACAGTAAACTCATATGGTCAGAGATAGCATTTATCCATTCAGTTTTGAACTGAACTCTGACTGTAATATCTAGCATTCTATCAATGAAAATGAGTTGAATTTCCAATATCTTAAGAGTATTGATTATGAATCATTTATCTGCATTCCAAACATTTAAACAAATTGGAGTTTGAATGAAAGTGCAAAATTCAGGCAAAAATGAAAAGAAAGGAAATGAGTAATAAACCAGTGCAGAAGGGTTAATATTGAAATAATTGCCTAGCTTATCCGTGGCGTTTAGAACCAAAAGGGCAAAGCTAATAATTATATCAATCGTGATTGACAAAAATGAGAATCAATACCGCTAAGAATTCTCAGAAATATAAGGAAGCAATTGCCTGGTCAATTTAAGACCTTAAGGGTATCGCCTTTCTATTCGTATGCATAAAATCCCACAATGATGATGCAAACATCAATTGAACACCAAAGGAGTACGAACCCCAGGATAAAAGATGTTGTAAGAAAGAAAGTACCAAATAATAAATGCAAGGATTATTTATGCAATATCGATGCCTTCGGTAAGCCTACCATGTGCTCCCAAGAAGGTGATCACGGTGATTAGAAATGAAAGGAATGAACTGATTCCTACAAGAACTGTGACAAGATGGAGGGTGTGTATAGATTATAGAAAATTGAATACTGCAACCAGGAAAGATCATTTTCCCTTAACTTTCATTTATCAAATGTTGGACAGGTTAGTAGGACATCCTCACTTATGTTTTCTTGATGGATGTTCGGGATATAACCAAATTGCTATTGCACCTGAGGACCAAGAGAAAACTACTTTCACATGCCCTTATGGTACTTTTGCTTCAGAAGAGATGTCTGCATTTGGGTTTATCATTCTGTTTCAAGATGCATGATGTCTATGTTCCCAGTTGTGAGGAAGTTTATCGAATCTTCTTTGGATAGCTCCACTTAGATTTGTGATCAGTTTTGGAGCATTGCACCTAAGTGGGGATGAGCCTTCACAGTGCCAGGAGCGAAACTATAGCTTTGAATTGGAAAATGTTAAGTATGGAAAGAAGCGTCCTTGGGCATAGAATTTGCAATGATGCAGATGGACCAAAACAAAAGGGTTTCCAGTGCTCCAGAAGACTCTTGTACCACAACCATGATGAGGGCCAAGTTTCTGGGTTGTCTTTGGTTTTATGAAGGATTATCAGGAACTTCTCAAATTTGGACAAAGATATGTAGGCTCATTTGGAAGGATGCAAGTTTGAATTTTGATCTGACCTATAATCTTCATTTAGAAGATCAAATCAGATTAATTTCGACTCCACTCACGCCAAACCAATTGGAATAGTGAATTTGAGATTATGTGTGATGCCGGTGGTATATAATGGGAGGCTATCACCTGAATAAGCGACCAAATATTTGAGGGCCATATATTGCTACCAGCAAAACCTTCCAATAAACTTAAGAGAACTACTCAACTACTTAAAAAGAGATGTTGTATAATTTGTGAAAAGTTTAGGCCATATATATTGGGGTCCCATGTCATCATCCATCTTGATCATCTGTGATTAAATATTTGATGGCTAAGAAAGAGTTCAAAGACAGAGGAAGTGATCGGATAGGTGTTGCTAATATAATTTGATCTAGAAATCAAAGGCAGAAGGTTGTAATAATGTGATAACTGATAACTTGTCAAGAGTAGTAACTCTTCACTAATTGAAGAGAAGAGAGATAAGTAGCAGGAAAGAACATGATTGGCGGATTGTTAATTGTCATTCCGATCACGCCGATATCTGATATTGTGAACTTTCTAACTTGTGGAGTGATGCCACCAGAATTTAGCTACTAGCAGAGGAAGAAATTGAGGTAGGCAACGGGTTTTCATAAGGTTGACCACTCTCGAATCAAAGAGGGCTGATGTGATCATCGAGGGTGTGTACTGAGAAAAGTGAAGCGGAAAATTTTACAAGAATGTAAGTGCATCACCTTATGGAGGACACTGCGGGAGACAACAGGCTCTGAGTGCCAATCAGGGTTTTATTGGCCTATAACTTAGGATTGTTTTTAAGATGGTGAAACTTTGAGTTAATTGCAAAGATATGAAATATCTAACACAAAGCATGAAATGCCCCTACATGGTATCTTAGTGGTGTAGTTATTTGATGTATGGGGAATAGATTTTATGGGACCTTTTTCATCCTCATTTGGAAATCTATATATACTTCTAGCTATGGATTATGTGTCCAAATGGGTTGAGGCAGCAGCTTGTCCCAAGAATGATGCTAATATAATTTTGGGGTTTTTACAAAGGAATATTTTGAGCAGATTTGGGACACCCAGAACTATTATTGAAGTGATGGATGAAGCCATTTGCAAACAAGGTGTTTGAGAAACTCATGACGAATATGAATCAAACACATCATGAGTTTGGCTTATCATTCTCAAACAAATGGGCAAATTTGAGATTTCCATAGGAAGATAAAGTGCAGGAAAAGACTATAATCTCGACATAAGGTGGTCTCTAAAGCATTGATGCATTATGGCATCTGAGATGCATAAGACTTCCATTGGAATGTCCTTACAGTGTCTTTAGTAAACCTTGTCACCTCACCTCTTGAATTGGAATACAAAGCTATGTGGGCCATCAAAAACTAAATTTTTAAATTCAAAACACTGAAAGAAAACATAGTTGAATGATGGAAGAGTTAGGAATGAAGCCTATGATAATGCGAATTTGAGAGACAAGATAAGAAATGGCATGATCAAAGGATTTTGAGGAAAGAATTTAAGGCAAGAAGATCGAGTCATTATTTCAACTCGGTGAAGCTTTTCCAAATAATGAAATCAAAATCGAGTGGCTTTATCTGATGGTAGCAAGTATAACCTTTGAGCCGGTGACATTAAAACTGAGTAATGGAAGATTTTAAATTGAATATAATTCGTGATTGAAGTAGTATCTTGGAAGAAATATAGTTGATACCTAGATCTTAGTGAAGGAAAGAAAATTTGAGCTCAAGAACTTCATAGACCTTAAGTCCATTTAAGGACTCAAACTGCGACGTGGAGAGAATTGACCCATATCCTGATTTCTTTTTAAGTTTTATTGGTAGTTGTGTTTTTTAAAGTTTTCATTTTCCTAGCCAAACTTTTGTTTATTTTAAATATTATTTATGTTGCATTTCCTCTTGCTGCGCTTCTGGTCGGTAAGGCGCCAGGCAGAGAATAGAGTCTTGTCTATATTTTGCCAATATGCACACAAGACATAAAGGGAAGTAATCAACTCTCTGATAAATGTTATATATTTTTTTAGAGAATGCATGATTGAAGTTTGCGGGAATTGGAATTTCCAATTCACTATTGAATCTTATGCTTCATGAGTTGATTTGTTGCATATTTGAATGATGAAGATTGATTTTTTTTTTTTTAATTAGGTTTATTGATTTAGTCTTGCAGTTTTGAATATTTCACTAGAAACGAGGAAATTTTCTAAAATAGACATGCTTGCGAGGTATGACCAGGTTGAATTGAAAACATTAGAACAAAATTCGGTGCAACATTAAGCGCTGATGCATAACATCATGTTACCATCTAAATGACTGATCGAGACATGATGTCTGACCCCGGTCAAAATTGGATACGCTACACATAATGATGGCCGAAAAGAAAGATGGGTCATGACTTCAATTTTTGGTCAACCACTTTCGGTCTGACAAAACTAAGTAGGTTGTGACCAGAATTGTCCAAATAGCAATAAATAGAGGTTTTACACATTCTGATTTGGGCGTCGCAATTTTAAATGGGACAATTATTGTTAGCAATTAGTGTTGTAATTCATGGTTTAAGGTCGCGACATTCCCAAGACAATAACCTCCAGGCCCATCGAAACCAGCCCAGAACAATCAAACTCTTTGAAACTTCCATTCAAGCATCCTTTACAACCATTCACTTCTTTTCTCTCTTCAACTACCAAAACCTAAAAATCAATGCCTAATTCCAAATTCTCACTCATGTGGATAACGAAACTACATTAGAATCTTAACAAAATAATTAATGAGCTAAATGATGAACATTGCCAAGGAGTGGAGGAGGTTCACTTGGAACCTCAATACGAGAAGTATCACGAATGTAGAACCGAGAGCCGATCATATTGAAGAGCCAGGTTGAGGAAGAAAGGGCACCAAAAAGGCAGAGAAAACAGTGAAATGCACTAAAGAAGAAAAGAAACAAGGAAGCGAAACAAGACTTTTGCTCTACGAAGAAATAAGTTATGGAATAGGTTTGCCACCATAGCTAACAAGAGGCTTAAATCAACGAAAAGGAGTTTTGGGGAAGCTAATTTCCCTTTTTGAGATAATAGAAAGAAAGTTGGGAGTATACATTACACCACCGGCGCCTGGGTCTCTACTCTAACCAAGAATTCTATGCAAACATGGTGGGAATGAGAAGACTCAGTATCGTGCAAGGTGTCTGGAGTACCTTTTGGGCACAAAGAATCAATAAATATTCAAACTAAAGGAACTAAGCAGGGTTAAAAGTTAAAGGAATTGGCAGAGAAAATACGATCTTGAGAAGATTATAAACCTCCTAACTGATGGGCAAGGGAAGTAGGAAGCCATGAGAGAACCCTCATTCTGTATCAACGAGAGGATCCCTCGAGAAAGTAGGTGGGTTCTACTTCCTATCCTCAATAATCCTTCCAACTAAACATCTTGCTCGGTAGAGGAACAAGAGCCCAATAATTCTATATGCCCTTTTGAGAGGGCTATAAAATGAATATTGGATGTTTGATTGAGGGGTCTATCAGAGTACCACTTAAGAAACAAAAGAGGACTAATCCCTTAACCATAAATAATCAGCAGACTATGCATCTTAGCTGGGGTGAGAGGATCATGGAACGAAGAAGAAACATGCCCCCAAGGCATCTCCTCTAACCCTTACAGGTGTAACAAAGGGGCCTAGGAATAAAAAGAATAAAGGGATTGTGGAACTAAAAGTAGAGCCGGATGAGGAGAATGATAACAAAGAAATGGAAACTGTCCTAGAACATATTCCTCTAGCAGAAGAAGAAGATATGCCTTTCAGGATGAGCCATAGAGCCTCAAGACTGATGAGAGGATTTCCCTAAGCTAGCGGAGTTCTAGAAAGGATCGAACAAATGAAATCATGGAGATGTTGAGATCAATAAAGAAAGATATGGAAAGAAGGGCTTGAAATAGGAAAAGCAATGACAAATCAGAAGAGTTCTTAAGCTGGTCGGGAGGAAAGAACAATTGTGGTGACTCTAGATTGAGAGGAAGAATGAGAGAAAGGATGAAAAAGGAGAAAGAATTTGGAGAAAAGATGGAAAGCTAGTTTGAAGCCTTTACCACAACAGTAATTCAAAGAGATTCAGAAGAAGTGCTCACCCATGCTAAAAAAAAAAAAAGAAAACTAAAATGGAGGGATAATATGGCAAAGATAGAAGACTTTAAAATACCTTTATAAAAGAGCAATTCAAGGAGTTTGGGAAGTTCATGAAGGATAGAGATAAGAGAATTTAATGATGTCTATAGAAGAAAAATGCGGCATGAGAGTTTGGATTTGATCAACGAAATTTATCAAACATGCTTGAGTTGTATCTACGAGTTGAAACTTACGATGAATAAGATGGGCTTGAAGCAAGACACCTTGATCAATCTTGTGAATTTAAAAAATGATCTAATCTCCACTGACAAGGAAGAACCCACACCCTCAGAAAAGAAAAGACCAGACATGACCTTCTCCAAATTTTCTCCATGTTATAAAGCTTTGACGATCCTCAACATCATACCTAAAATATGATAAGAGAAGGAAGTGAAATAGCATAATTTCACTTTTCTTTTTCCCATTGTACTCCTTCAACATCATTAATATAAGCTTAGAAAAGTTCATTGAAAAGTGTCTTGTGAATTATTCTGTTAATTGGATGATTTGGTTTGTTACTTTCAATAATGTTACAACCAGAACATATTCATTGTTGAACTGCTTAATTAGGACTTGGTAGTTGAATAAGTTTGATAAAATGTAGTTACTTGGGTGGATTGATTTGAGTTAGTAAAGTAGGTTGCTTGTACCATGCTTAGTGTGTCTGAAGGGAATGGTTATTGTGTTTAAGCTTTCATTGTTGAAGTAACATATGAACCAACGGTCAAATCTAAACAATGCGAAGAAAGAAGAGTGGGCTTCATTAAACTGGGTAAAGAAGTTGTTATTTAATTTAAAATCAAGTTGAAATTACGATTAGGAAAGGTAAACAATTGAAAGAACGAATACAATTTCTTTGAGAAAATGCAATGCATGCAAATAGTTAGTCAATATAAATCCTATAAAGAAGCATCTACACATGAGTCGATGGGTCACGAACAAGATGAAAAGATTAGAGACATCTTTTGGGGTAATTCAAAGTCAAGGGTACAAGGTCCTATAACTTGTTAGATTATTGGTCAAGGTGAAATCCTAGGCAAAATCAACTTATAAGAAATTATAGAGGCCCTTTTTGAAAGTTTGAACCTTTTTCAGCCCTCATTATATACGAATGCATGCACCTTAGTTCAAACTTTGAGCCAAATATGCCTAACTTTTAAATAACAAAAAATAAATAAACTACAAAATCCCTCCTTAAAGCAATCCTCTGACAAAGAGCCCAAGTACCGAGTTTTGAACAAGAGGTTTAACACTGCGAGAAGAGAACAGATGGGGGAATATACCACCATACTACAGGGAAGTGAACAAAATCAAATGAAATATTAGAGAGGGGAAAAGTCAATTACAAGAAATAAGTTTTGTCTTGTACTTTATCTCTCTTGAACAATTAAGTTCTTAGGGTGTTTCAGCTTCCTGGTACCTAATGCCAGCTAGCATAGTTGCTTGAAAGTTAGTTGAAGTGATAGAAAGCCTAAGATAAAAACATTTACTTTATTCAAAAACTTTGATAAGAAGAAGAACAAAAGAGTTCCCGGAAAAGGAATGGGGTGATGCGCTTATGAAGGTATGTCGAAAGACCACAAAAAAGTTAAGATGATGCAAAAGCCAAGTTTGAGGGAGTTAATAAAGTTCACATTAGTAGGAAAGAAAGGGAGAAAAAAAGGAAGGCTATTAAGCAGAAGTGAATAGTGGAATCTAGGTAATTTATAGCCAAAATTTTCCAATTATCTACCCAATTACCCAAGCCTAACATTACAAACTAAAAATACCTCATTGATCTTGAAGGTTGAATTTTGCTTACATTTGTGGAGATCAATATGAAAAACAAGCCTATGGGACTTTAATTAATCTTCAAAGGAGAATCGAAGGAATTAACTAATGACAAGAAGAAGGAAGAAGGCAACTGGCACTTTAAAAATAAGTTGATTGGTTGTATTTGTTTACAATATAAGTTCATCCAATCTATTTGTGATAAAGTTGAAACCATTCCTTTTCTTAGTTGAACAACGAAGTTTGAAATAATACGCAACTTTCTTCTTTTCAAGTCAAATGGTGGAATCGAAAAGATTGCAGTAGCAAGCAAAATTTTCCTTAAAATAAAGTTAATTATTTGAGACAAGCAAGCTCTTCTTTTCTTTGCTTGAGGAAAAGCAAGGAATTTTAAGTTTTAGGGGGAATTTGATGAGTCAAAACTCCAATTTCATTTTAATACATTTTTTTCTGATATGTTTCTTTTATATAATTGCTTGTTTTATTTCAAAATATAATTTTGCAATTTATATTTTGTAGACTTTTCTGAAGAAATAGCAAATCCAGTAGTATATAGAAGCTTTATATCTAGTCAAAGTAGTTGGGTGTAGCAGGACTCTTGAGGGGCGACAAGTAATTTAATGTCTGACCGTTTGAAGTCACATGAGAGAACTCAAGTCAGGCTAAAAGTGATAGTAAACCCCACAAGATGTGCGGGAATTGTTGAGACAAAGTAAACTAAAATACCATCATGTCGCGACCTTTGTTTTGAGTCGCAACATAGAAGAACATTATTAGTAGCAATAGAAAATTGATGTTGCGACAAAAATGTAAAACACTGTCGAGGTAGTAACCGGAATTCATGTCGCGACATAAAATAGACAACGGGTTAAAACGTATTTGCGACTAGTTTGAGAACCAGCGTGCAGCCAATGAGTAAGAAGACCCTTTGCTCGGTCGCGACACTTTCTAGGTCGTGACCAGAAAAAGAAGATGAATTCATGGGAAATTGTTGAGTGAAAAATGAGGTTGCGACAAGATTGGAAGAAAGAGCAGTGCGACGTAACTTTCAAATCCTGACGGGAATGGCATGGAGAAGAAACTACCTTAAGGCCTAATTTCCACATATTCAGAGCAAGAAAACAAATAGGCGAAGTGGTGAAATCACAACATGACCGAAGAAAACTAAGATATGATGCGAAACATGAGAAAGGGAGATTGAGACCATGGGATCAAATGGCTAACAACAAAGAAATGGGTGTATCATGACATAAAAATGATCGCGACCACGGAAATCAAAAAAGGAAAAGCGATCCAATTAGCGACGAAATTGTAGTCGCGACATCAGCTATCAAGAACAAAAGTGATAAAGGCAACCATTCGATTATAACATTTTTGGGGTGACCAATAAGAAAATTTGGATTGAAGAAACTATTGAAGCTAAGAAATAGAGGTTGTGACGGGATGGGGAGAAATGATGTCGGTAACATACTTTTAAAGGTCATGACATAGATTTTAATAGAGAAAAAGAAATGATTAGGAGCGGATTTAATCATGTCACAAGAAGATAATGAACAGACAAACAATTTAAGTCGCAACATGAAAAGGGGAGGTGTGACCAAGAATCAGTGGTTGACAACAGAAATGGTGTCGCGACATGCTTTTAAGGTCACGACACAGGAATGCGTGCAAGCGAAACTGACCCAGTCGCTACATGGGCGAAGTCGTGACACAAAAATTTGTAAAGGGTCATAAAAGCGTGGAGTCGCAACAAAGATCAACATGGCTAACCTTTTAAATGAAGTGTTGCGACGTAGGAGTGGTCGTGACTCCCAGTTACGACAAAGGGAAGAGCGGTCGAGTCGCGACATGGGAAATTGTGAATTGCGACATCAACTACTAGAAACAAGAGAAACCTGTCGCAACAGAAAACATCAATTTGCGACTCAACAATTGCAAGAACAAACTGAAAGAAAGGTTGTGACCCGGTTTCTTGAGTCATAGCGGGACTTAGTATATCCGCGAAATTGCATGATGTCGCAGCGAAGCTTATGAGATCGTGCCTAAAACAGTAAGCTAGGTCATTGATTTTAGGGAAAATCCATCTAGAGCCTTGGAGTCATGCCCAATTTCAAAAGGTTATAAATAGGCTTACCTTTTAAAGGCGACTTCCGTTTTTTAAGAGCTACATGCGGGAGGGCGAGAAGACTCAGCATATATTGTAGAATAGACTTTTCTTTCTTTTCTTTTCTTGCACTTTTTTGGATCTACATCGGTAATATATTTAGAATGTAGAAGGTGGATTTAATTTTCATTCTCTTTTCTAGATTCGACTGAGGGAATCAGCCGAGTTCAAAGCAATTTCCGAGATTCGTTTCTTCCGATGAATTATAGTTCGGTGGGTGTTCGCAGTCAATACTCATTGCCAATTGTGAGATCTGTAGTGAGGAAGCTACAACTTCTGGAATGGACCCTAGTGATTCACAGTCTTTTCTTCTTGAATTGGAAGGGCTCTGAAGTGGGATTTTGATTATTTGATTGATGTTGTTTGTGAATTGAGTTATTTCCATTCGTAGTAGAGACCACCATCTCAAGGATTGTTTCCTGCTCTGAGATTTCGAAGTCGCCAGGTAACTTGCAGAAGATGAAATTCTGAAACCGAACATTTAACATGGTATGTTATAGACTATCATTGAAAACTAAGGACCTCACAAAGTTCGTTAGATATATTTCCAATTCACTCGTAGTTGAGGTTGAAGGGTATTTATTGGTTTAACTCATCAAAGTTTCACCTTAATACATTTGATAGATCTTGATCATGTATTGCTTTAGAGGATCTAATCAAGGATAAGGAAAATCGTATATTTAAAGGATGAGTCATCAACCATTTTGTAGAAGTTTTGCAATGACCCAGACTTGGGATGCAAGAAATCTGCTGTCTTAAGAAATGGGTATGAAGTAGTGAAAAAGAAAAATACCCAAATTTTATAAAAAGTGTTTTGAATACAAGTAACTAATTAGATCCTTTGCTTTGAAAGAAGAAGGGACCTCTAATTAGTAAATAATCAGAAAATCCAAGCATTATTAGGCATCTTGAGCAAATCTAGATCCAAAATTAGGATAGAAAAAATAATGAATTAAAATCAAATTATTGTTTTACATTAATTTCATCCCGATTATTCATTTCTAAGCAGATACGAATTCAGTCTATAGTTTATTTGTTAAATTCAATTCAAAATTTATTTTAATTAGATGAATGTAATATAGGATTATCTTGTCCTTTAGATTCCAGTTTTTCAAACTATTATAAGGAAGTTCAAATGGTGTGGATCTTGAGTAGTTAGGGTAGTTGATTCCAACATTCTTGTCAATCTCTGTGGGAATGATATCTGGACTTACATCCAATTTTTACTACTTGTATGACTTTGTACACTTCAGGGCAATCCTCGGCTGAACCAATTATTAATTCGAACAAAACGGTTTATTCATTTGCCACCAACAACTCTGTTCAACAGAGTGGCCTAGATGCAGGAAAGTGTAAGGCTCCCTTTTGTTGTGGAGGCCGAAAATGTAGTGTGTAAAATATCGCCTATGTGCAAGTGCGCGTGTCCTTGAAGTATTATAGAGCCCTTCCAGTGAGTGGATGTGATCACGGGGACAAATTATGTAAGAAGATACAAAATTTGCTTTTTAGATATTACTCTGAATAAACGTATTGTAGAAAAGAATCAGTCTGTGAATTCAACTATTATTGTTGTAACGAATCTTTGTGTAATGAAGACTAGAAGGTTATGTCTCCCCACATCACCTTGATAGATTATTTCTTGCAAAGATATTATTATTCAATGTATTTCTCATTTTGTTATGCGTGGTGATCTTACTTACGAGATATCACTCTCTAGGGTATATCCATATCTAAATGAATAAATTGAGTATATCACTCTATCGGCTGATGTTCAAGAAACGCTTAAATGTTCTACCCTCCAAATGCCACCTTCGGGATCAAAATATATCTCATTCTGCAAGATCAGCTGAAGGTGCTCTGCCTGAGATCCTGGATAACCTCATGCAGATCCTAAGTTTTCCCGGTATGAGTTATGCTAATGTTGGCGGACATCAACATATAATTGAATTATAGATATAGACGAATCTAAACAATTTTATAAACAAATGAATAACATAAATTGCGATCTTTAATCCATGAACATATGTGGGTTTCAGCAACACCTAGATATAAATCTGAACATCTTTGACTAATGAATACTAATAATATGTAATATATAAAACATCGAGTTCTATTGTCAAAAACAAAGAAACAATCTGAATCACGGGCTCTTCTTCGGTCGATGTCATTCTATTTCCCGATTCAGTGCCTATTAAAATACGTTTCGGAAATGCCCCCAAATTGTTGCCTCCGTTTGCTTTTAATGAGCGAACTTCCGCCGCTACGTCGCGGCGTTACGCGTCATAACTTTGAAGGCGATCACGGCGTTGCGCGCGTTGACTTGCCTGATGAATTGACCTAGCGTCGGCGGTGGGACTTACGACTTGGGGGCGTCGCGGCGTCGGACATCTTCCATGATGCCTCCCTTATGCTCCAAGTGCTATGGTGCCTTTTTGCTCGATGCACTGCATCAACACACCAATCACCAGCTCGAGGTATCGACCACGAAAAACTATGAAATTAAATATAAAATAAGCGTGAAAATGAAAAGGCGAAGCGCGGGTATAATACTGGAAGTCTTGCAGGTACCATCACACCCCCGAACTTAGTTTCTTGTCCCCAAGCAGAAGCCGACTCTAAACCTAACATACACTATATGTACTAAAATTTCTTGAGGAGTAGTGATACATGCACAGAAGAGTAAGATCAAATTGGGCAGAGCTCACGCTCTTGGCGTTTTTTGAAGTTCACGGGATGCGCATGAGTGTTCGACTTTCGGAAGAATTAGGTTGAAATAGGTAAAAGTGACTAATGCCTTAACCTCCAAGGTATTCAATAACCTTTCCCAAGGACCCTATATGCGTCGAATAAATGACCTCTAGTGTATACCTAGGTTCCGACACTGAACTTAAAGTTGACTTACACAGTTATGGAAAAACTAACTACGAAAGGATAGAACACCTTTGTTTTCATACCTAACCATAGCTACTCATATGACGAACAAAACTGGGTACTTTATTAAGTTCATGTAGTGTTCATGTAAGCGGGGATCATTGGTGACTCTCCCACCGGTTGGTTAAAGGCAGGGCATTCGATTCCTCGACTTTCACGAACACTGCTAAACCTAAGGGCCTAGGCGCGGAGGCTTCCATCTTACACATCGTGTAATGGGCTGGTGAAGTCAATGGCTCTCGGCTAGTTGGCTCAGGGCATTAGGCTTTGAAAGGCCCACTCGGATTTGTGCCGGGATTGGGTGGGATTCCCACTTATTACACGTGTCTAAATACTCTTATCTCTTTTTCTTCCTTTTTTCATAATATTTTTTTTTTTTTAATTGAGAACCATTGGCAATCCCTCTTTTTGTGTTGGAGAAGTGCATATATCACTTGGTTAGCATCCCCGAGGGTTGTTGAACTTAAGTAGTTGGTTTGACACTTGGCACCTGCTGAGGTCATTAGTGTGTGAATGTGATAGGGTCGTTGAGAAATGGTTTCTTGACTACCCGGAAGTGGTTCACTAAGCCTTCCCACCTATTCAACCTAATTACCGAGCATCAAACATCATGTGCATCCGTTCTTCCATGTCAATAGTGAATTCGGTCCAAAGATCTTTGACTCTCAACATGGCACACATACATACTACCTACCACATTTAAAACTACTCATTATAAGAGGCGAAGCCTAGAGACATACAAACAACGCCAACAAAACTAACATGACTCATCAAATTAAATTGAAAAAATAAACTAAAACTAAGCAGGCTCTGACCCACATGTAAACAAAAGAAAAATACTACCTGAATATGAAAGTAATCTGACTAAACAAATCTAACTTAAAAGCTTCAATCACCACTACTTTACCCCAAACAAAATATCGGTGTCTCACGCAATAAAAGAAACGAGAAGAGATGCAAGAACTCCTGAGATCCGCTGCGGTGGTTTGTAGTGGCGGCTGGTGGAAGCGAAGTTGAGCGGTGATCTACGGGGCTGCGCTCTGCTTTGAAGAATAGTGGCTGGTTGGCCAACCACGATGCGCACATCAGCTCGGGCGCCTCCATATCCCGTGTGATGAGGACTCGGTGCTCCTGGGTCTTGTCGAGCGATCAAGCGCTCGATGGTGAGGCCGGGTCCTGAGATCGGGAGGAATTTGAACTGCGGTGGTGGGTAATTGGGTGGAGGAGGATGGGACGGGACGGCCAATGTCCTCCTGGGGGTCGCCTAGGAGTCCAAAGCGGGCCTACTAGTCATGAAGCTCGTCCTCGTACGGGCTGCCGTGGTAGATCATTAGGCTTGCACTCCGGTACTTGGGACACGGTTTTGTCCCTCTTGGCGGATATGGTAACTACAATAGGGTGTATACGTCTTGTGTCGTCAAGGGCACCAGCTCGTTGCATAAGCGAAGATGAGGAAAGGGTGCCCCATATTCATTTTGGCGTCCCGGTTATGGAGATAACATCCTCTTTGCCAACACACTTGACATCAAAGAAACATATCTTTGTATGATAGCATAATTGGCGGGGGCATGCTTGGGCGTCACTTCACACGTTAGATCGTCGGGGCGGGCGTGACGTGAAGTGATGCCATACCTTGCTGGGATAAAAAGGCCAAATGTTTAACCTTAGAAATGGGCATGGCCCTCGTTGATGGTACCGCTCACCCGACCATTAGTCAAGACCCGAATGACCTCGGGGTAGTCGGGATGCTCGTAAAGCCGATCGAACGGCTCAGAGGAGACATGATCTAGACTATAATAGCTATTGATCGACTCCACACTGAAGTCGACCAATACTCCCCCTCATAACGCACTTTCTTAGGACGTGGGAGGCGGGTTCAGCGTGAAACTCTGCACACTCATCCTTGTTTGGATGAGGAATTGGTTGGCATAAAGCTTCGCCATCCCTTAGCCGCTCAATATCTTCAACGGAAAAAGTCATGGAATTAGTGAAAACCCTTACTCCTTGATGAAATGGCGGTTCTTGCATACTAAATTAAACCGTCGGCGGCACCCTCGTTCACAAAGCGCGTGACGCATCATAATTTGGGGTGGTCCTCGCGGACCAAACCCCTGTAATTGGCGATTTCTGCCTTTTCGGTTATAGGGACGGAACCATTTGCTAGTAAGTGAGTGTGAGGAAATAGCGCAATGTGGCACCCCCGGTGGGTCGAGACGAACAGACAAGAACACAGAGTGCACCCGATGAAGCCTAAATGGGCTCTATTGAAATGTGCTCCTAAATGTGACTCCTAGACCTAACTGGGAACCTAAAGACGAACTCCTAGACCTAACTGGGAACCTAAAGACGAACTCCTAGACTGAAACATGGAGATTTGGCCGGGTCATGGGGGAATGTGTGACTTTTGGGCGGTCTGAGGAGTACGGGGATGAGTGTCGGTGGTGTGCGGCGAGGGTGTCGGAGGCGAAAATCAAGACCTCCCAGGCCCAGGTGTGGTATGGCACTCCCGGCAAGGGTGAGGAGTGTCTTGATGGGCGAGATCCCCTGGGGTTCGGAGCGAGAAACTAGTTAGGGTAAGAATAACAGTAGAGGGGTTTGGGCCTTAAGTAGGGCAACGTCGCGGCGTTGGGGCCCGCGTCAGCGACATTCGGTACTTCAAAATCCAGCGTGCGACGTTGGAAATCCAGCGTCGCGGCGTTCGAGAGAAGTTCAAAATCCGTATCGCGGCCCGTTGGGAACTCGGCGTCAGCGGCGTTAAAAAGGATCACAATGGCGTTGCGGCGTTGATCGTCGCGCGGCGTTGGGCTGTCGCGCGAGTCAGCGTGTCGCGGCGTTACGAGAGAAGAAAACTGACAAGCACGCAAAAAATTCATCACAGGTTGAAGGTAAAAGACACTCCCCTCCTGCGATTATTGGTCTCTGGACCTCTGTCATGCGCTACATTAACGGACGTGCCCCAATACTTTCAATCGTGGGTCATGCAAATAGACAGTCGAAAAGAGATACCGATTATGGAGAGAACATCAAAGCAAAACAATTTTAAGCCAATAATTTAACCATGAGGAAAATTCAAAAACTTGCGGTTTTACTCCCAGAAGCGCTATGTTTAATGTCGTTAGCTTCGGCGGCCGCAAAATCTCGATGGCTAACCGGACGAAACTCTTGCCCCCTTCTTGTGCCGATGTGCGATCGGAGAATAATCTGCTTATCCATGGAACTTAGCCTCCAAAATACGGTTTCAACCGTTGGGTGGTATTTGTGAGCGTCTTTCGGAGATGTGTAACCTCTGCCACCATGTGAAAAGACTTTGAGTCATTATGTAAATGGCGGACCATCTAGACTTCAATTTCCGGAAAGAAGAAGAGTTTTGGCTGAGAATCAGCAGAGGAACTTTTATTGTCTGTCGTGAACTCCTTCTGTCAATCATCATTTATCCTTTGAACTTTTGTCTTTTCCTTGTAAATACGGGCATTTTCATAAGCCGTTCTGAATTCATCTAGTTCAACACGAAAATTTGTATGTTCAGCTTCTCACCGGCTAAGCGCCTTTATCCATATTCAAACTAAAGAGTTGCTTGCATAGGCTTTCGATGCTCAATTCGGTACGGAAGATGGCAAGCACCCGCACGATCACGGAAGGCGACGGCGTACCACGAAGAGTTTTAAATCTTTGTCTTGGAACATACGGTACACATCTTGATCTTTTTAGACCCGATCCTTCACGGAGCCCCATTAGCGTAACATAAGATGACTTAATTTCTCGGTTACTGACACCTCCGGCGCATTTATTTGGCGGGTGATATGCAGAGATGTGCGATGATGCACCCGTACTTTGTAAAACCTTGTGATCACCTTATTGCGAAATGAGTACCATTATACGTGATGTTGGTCTCGAAGGTTCCGTCGTGAGAGTGGCTGCGAAGAAATTGTGAGCCGCGACCTTGGCATCGTTGGTGCGGGTGGGGTCGCCAGGCAAAAGCCGAGACATAGTCCCTCTTTGCCCGTTAGAATGCGGTTGTTGTAGATGGAAATGGTCCGTAAATCCGGCCCCCATAAGTCAAATAGCTCTGCACCCGAATGGGGTGCATGATGGATTCGTCCGCTCTAGAAATACCCCATTGATTGGCATTTGTCACATGTGGATACGA
Source organism: Tetrastigma voinierianum (assembly GCA_016808115.1). Lineage (NCBI taxonomy): Eukaryota > Viridiplantae > Streptophyta > Magnoliopsida > Vitales > Vitaceae > Tetrastigma > Tetrastigma voinierianum. The sequence goes on along the minus strand of JAEQBH010004881.1, from coordinate 27,983 downwards.
AGTGATGAGCATCTTTAAATGAACGGGATTCAATGAAACACATTGGAGAACTTCATTGCTTTGTTAGATTTGCCACCAAAATGTCCCTACGGGGTAAAGTGTGGCAATGGTTTAAAACACTGTTCATTTCATCCTGTTTACATCTAGAATCACTTGGTCGTATGATATCTGCAGAGGATTGGTTCCTCCTAATGGTAGTGTTTTCAAGTGGCGAAAAACCTCTTTTACGGTGATAGTTAAATTCGGGAGGGACTACCTTGGCCACCCAGATAATTCCTGTCTATGTGAACCACAGAGCGCCTCTTGTCCTCAATAGCTAGAGTTTCTGTCGGAAATCGTCATTCGCCAGACATCATCCTTGCCCTTCCAGTCGTGAAGATGATCTGCCAGCTCAGGTTCTCGATTGCCTTTCTTGTCTTTAATCTCAACATCAAATTCTTGGCAAAAGAACCCACTGGATAATCGAGGTTTGGCGTCTTTCTTGATCATCAAGTATTTAAATAATAGCGAGAATGATCGATGTGAATTTACTACCTTGTTACCAATCGGATAAGGCCTGAATTTGTCAAAGAGCAAAGACAATGGCAAAGTTCTTTCTCTGTAGTGGCGTAGTTCAACTGAGCATCATTCAAAGTTCTGTTTGGCATAGTAGGTGGAAAATTTTCTCGTTTATGACCTTTACTTGATCATAAAATAACTAATCACATGGATATAAAAGGAAAAGACAAATCTGGAGCCACGATAATAGGAGAATTTGAGATCAACTTATCCTTCAACTTTGAAAATGCATACAAACAACGCGAATCAAACTCAAATCGGTCCTTGGACCGAAGGTTAGACAACAGTTTGTCGAGAGAAATCCTTTGACGCTGTAAAATCCGGCGTACAAAAAGCTTCTAATCCTTTTCTTGATGAGGTGGAAGTAACTTTTCAATTGCTTCAATCTTAAGCTCTGTCTACCTCTATCCTCTTCTTTGAAATCCGATGCCCAGTACAATACCCTCTTGTACCCTCCCAGTAGCACTTTTTCGATTGAGCGCGAGTTAGTGCCATGCACCTTACTTGTCTGATCTCAAGTTTTCGACAGGTTGTCAAAAGAATGCTTGATACTAAAAAATCGTCCATGAAGATCTCGATTGTCTTCTCAACCATGTAGGAGATAATGGCCATCATTATCGTTGGAAAGTGCCAGGCACATTACACAGTCCAAAGGGCATCCGCCTGAATGCGAATGTCCCATACGGACAAGTGAATGTCGTCTTCTCCTGATCTTCAGGGGCTATAGCAATTTGATTGTAGCCGGAATATCCATCCAAAAAGCAATAGTATTCATGACCGGCTAATCGATCCAGCATATGATCTAGAAACGATAATGGGAAATGATCTTTTCGAGTGGCTTTGTTCAGTTTCAGATAATCAATACAAATCCCTCCGCTTTACATTGATTTATTCGCGAGCGATAATATATTATTTTGATTCGATGACGGTTGTTATCCTTCTTGGTGCACTACTTGGCCCGGACTTACGCCTACTACATTTGAAATTCAGGGATAAATCACCCGAGTATCTAGCCATTTTAAAACTTTCCTTTTCGGGACTACCCTCTTTCATTATCGGATTAAGCCTCTCTGCGCTTCCCCTTTGAAGGGGTTTATGTCCATCTTCTAGTAAATACGATGCATGCACATAGAGAAGAAATGATCCCTTTTAAATGAAGCTAGAGACCATCCAGTGCATGTTTGTGATCTCCCAGACCCTAAATAACTTCCCTATTCTCTGCAGTTAAATTCAAAGATCTTTGAGATGATCATTTAATGAAATCGATGCTACTCAAGATATGCATATTTCAAATGGCTAGGTAGAGGTTTTTGGTCCAACTTAGGTGGTTGTTCAACCAATGGGACTGGAGTATTAACTCCTTCCTGGTCGAGTATTTCCTTATTGTGTCAAGAAAGAGTCATCCATTTAATATCTTCTTGCCCTCTGCTCGGGTTCTCGGACTCACATTCTCCACTAGGCTAGCCTCTAAAGGGTCGATTAGAAACCACTTTGGCTGAACCATTATAGCCTCTACTATTTACGCCATGAAGCGAGTAATACTTCTGCTTTGGATGTCTCCTTTGCTTCAGGCTCAGTTGAACATGACCATCTTCTATATGCTCTAGTTAGGTTCTCCTCTCTTGGACATCAATCATTTGCTGCGCGGTTGCAGAAGCGGTCGGCCAAGATTATGGGTATTTCTTTATCTTCTTCCATATCTAGCCACAAGCCAGAAATCATGGGGAAGATAAACTTGTCGACTTTACCCCATAAGACATCTTCTATTACCCCTCTTGGATGCTTCAAAGATCTATCGGCGAGCTGAAGTGTGACTGTAGTCGGGTGGGCCTCACCTAATCCCAAACATTTTAAAATGGATAAGGGCATGAGATTAATGTTGGCACCTAAATCACATAGGGCCCTCTTGAAGATAGCATTTCATAGTGGGATGGCGTGAAAGCGCACAGGTCATCGCTTTTCTTTGCAGCTTTCTAAGTATGGCACTGTTCTTTAGTTAAGTTAAGCATTTTGAAAATGAGTAAATCACCCTCTTACGAAGAATTTCTTTCATAAATTTCACATAGCTGGGCGTTTGCTCTGGGGCATCGACAAGCGGGATATTGATGTGTAGCTTTTTGAACACTTCCATGAATTTGGTGAGCTTTGCATCCCGGCTTATGTTTCTTTGGAAACGTTAATGGGTAAAGGCGCGGGCTAATAGCACTTGATGAGTTTTACGATGTTTCTCATTGGTTGTTCCTTATCTACATCATCATTGAATGAAATTTGGATGAAACCCTGATCTCTACTTCCCCTCACATATTGAGGATTGCCTTAATTAGTTCTTTGAAACTTTGGAAAAGCAGGGGAAAGACGTTGTTCTTTGTCTCTTCTAGGGTTTATACAGTTTAGCAGTAAGGAACAGGTTGCGCTACGTGATAAAGTTTCTTAAATTTGACCCGTTTAATACCTCAATTTCGACTATCTTTGTAGTTATTCAAGCCCAGGTTGCCTCTTTCTTTGCATGTTGCCTTGGTCTCATTCATGATAGAGTGGGAGGTTAACATGTACAGAGCTTGTTCTAAATCCACCTTTTTCTTGTAGGTGGTTCACTAGCTTCCGGTTCGATGGCATATTATTCTAGTTATTCCTCGGCCATACCCTTGACTATTACATTGATGGGTTAAGTTATTCGCCACCCTTGGCTTGAATTTTGATTCGATGGTGTTTCCCCCATCGCATCGCTAGCTGCTTTGTGATTGATTCCCAGTTAGACCTCGTACGTCTTGGGCACGCTCTTGTTGGGTTTCTGGCCGACGATACGTGCTATTGTCTTTGTCCCCTCCTGAATTCACACTGCTCCCATGGTTTTGATACGTATGGCATTCGCGAGTTCATGCTGTCTATTTAAGCTGTTTAGTGTTTGTGCCACATGATTAACCAGTTGTTGAGGACCTCATTATCAAATTGCCACCTCTACGCTTTTCTTTGAGTGCCTTCTCTACCGACCAGCGGTTGTAAGGATTTACCCGATCTTCCTAAGATTTCATAAGCAGTGCGCGGTTTTTCTTCATCGGGGATCCTCCGGTAGGGGCGTCAATCAGCATTCTGGTCGCATTCCTCAAACAACTATAAAAGTGTGAACACGCATCCATCTGGTCGAGTCGGTGGTGGGCATTTTCTCGATGGTTAGTGGAGATCTATCCCACGCCTCTGCCGTTCTCCCCCTTACAGATGTCCAAGCGTATTGTCTCTTGCAAATTCACGCCCAATTTTCGAAGGTGGAAGACTTAGTCAATTCTGCTTCATCGTTCCAAGTAATGGAATGCGGTGGTGACTTGTTAGCGATGCTTAACTCTATCACCTAGAGGAGAGTGGAATAATCTCAACTTTAGTGCTTCTTGTTAACCCATTATACTTGATCGTATCACAAACTTTCAAGAAGATTGGTCAAATGCATATTCGGGTTCTCATGGGGTAGTCCATGAAAAAAGATGCGACATACGTAATGTTATTGGCTTGATTCGAAGTTGTTTACTGAATGGGTGGTCGATGCGATAGGCTAATACGAGCATTTGTGGTGAAGTCTCAGAGATATCTAGTAACATCAGATGGATCATGCGAATTTGTATAAAATGCTTTGAGTGCGTGGGTCCTTCCATTATTCCCGTTTCGGCCTCTCATGGTGTTCTTGCTCAGTACAGTCACGCTCTTGTGTTTTATGATCATTGAATTTCTAATCTGTGACCTCTTTGTTCTCGGCGTGTCTGTGTAAAGTTCTTTGCGGCTCGAAATTAAACGGATATTAGTCAACTTCAGTCTGCGTTGTTGCATGTACTTATAGATAAAGCGTCACCGAGACAACAATGCCAAATTATGACACTTGTAAAAACAAATAAAAACAAAATTTTGATAATATCTAATTGCTTTATTCTCTATATCAATCTAAACTTGTCAAAGTAGGCGCTGAAAACTTGGCGGGGCCGAAAGCGTAGTGTGTAAAATATAGAACCATCACTCTCTCGAGGTATATCCGTCTATCTAAATGAATAGAATCAGTATCTCTATCCCATTTCGATATTCAGCCGTGTTTTTCTGCCCTCGAATGCCTTACCTTAGGGATCAAAATATCTCTATTCTAGAATCAAGCGAAAGTGCTCTACTCGATCCACAGATAACCTATCTCGAATCTGGATTTCAGTATATGATTATGCTAATGTTGGCGAGACATCACCATATAGGTGAATTATAGATATAGACGAATCTGAGCAATTTTATAAACAAATGAATAACAAATTGCGATCTTTAATCCATGAACATGTAGCCAGGGGTTTCCAAGCAAGCACCTAGATTATAAATCGAACATGCGAGCTAATAAAAATGCTAATATGTAATATATAAAACATCGAGTTCTATTGTCAAAAGCGAAGAGAAACAATACAAATCATGAATAACCTTCCGGATCGATCTCCTTTGTGACTCGATTTCCGTGCCACTGATCCGTGCGTTTCCGATACCCCAAATCCCAGGTGCCTCCCCATTTTGCTTTTAATGCTGAAGACGAGAACTCCTTGGCGTCGGACGTCATGGCGTCAGACATCTTCGTAATGCCTCATGCGCTCCCAAAATTGCTTCATTTCTTTGCGCTTTTTGCTCGATATTTTCATAACGCAATCACCAACTGGTATTAAATGCGAAAAACTATGAAATTAAATATAAAATAAGCGTGAAAATGAAAGACCGACGCGGGTATAATATGAGTGTTGTAGGTATTCATCACCTGTATAAGTGTTAAATTGAGTGGTTTATTTATATTTCATAGTGAGCACGAGTGATAGATTATTCGTGTATGTTTCTCTCTCGCACTATGGGCAAGGTATTTGTTCGATTCTATAGCATATGCATGTGATTATGTGTGTAGTGACAGTACATGAATTTTGGGGGCTGAAATTCTTTTTAAGGGGAGAAGAATGTAAAACTAGGAAAATTTTGAATTTTTCTCAAGGTGGCAAAAATAATAAAATTTCCATAATGGTTCGAGGAAGCTTAAAAAATTCTCTAGATCTCGGATGACGAAACAATTTGTGCCGTTAGATTCGTCTCACGAAATCTAATTACCTAGAAAAAATTTCATTGAATTCCGAGACAGTTGGATTTTTCACTATTTTGAGGTAACAGGTGTCTAGTGACTCTCGGGGACGAGATTTTTTACGAGAATCTCGAGAGTTAGGAAATAACTCAAGTTAAGTTCATTTAAAATAAATTGAACGATGGAACAAAATAAATTGTTTCAAGGGTGAAATGAATTCAAACAGGATCACGTGACACATGGCGCCATGGGGCGACACATAACAATTTAAGTTAGAACAAAGGAAGAAGCGTTTGGGGTTGGGCCAGCCTCAAGAGAGGGAGAGAGAGAAGTGCTCACCTTCTCTCTACCACAATCCCACCAGTCAGTCGATCGTTTAAGCCAGACCAGGTTTAAAGTCGGTACTTTCGGCCAGGCTTCTGCGTGAATGCAGCTACGACTTTAGCGAGGTTTTACGCGTAGAAAGGTTAAGTGAACCGGGTTGAGTGTCCACGGACTTCTTCGGTCATTGCTCACGCTTCAAGAGGTAGGAACTGCCCTGCTAGGGTTTTATTTTCCATCTAGGAGTCGTTTGGTCTAGGTTGAGGCCCTGGGGCTGTTTGGATGGTGCTCTAGAGCACGAAAATAAAGGAAAAATCACTTATTTTTCGGTTTTATTCCGATTCTCGTGAGCCTTTGTTCATGTGAAGCCTCCAACTTTGGACAACCATAACTTTCTTGTCCGAACTCCAATTCTCACGTTCTTGGACTCTATGGAAAGCCCTTTAAGTATAGAACCCATACATATATAGTGTAATTCAATTTGAGTTCATATTATGTCCAAAAATGATGAAATACGGTATCCTCTGCTGCTATAGGTGCTGCAATGTTGTTGATTTTCTTCATTGCTTGCAACTTTCACAACTCCTTCGTTAGGATTCCAAATTTGGTGTTCTTGGACTCTATGGAAAGATATTTGAGTCTAAAATGTATAAATATGTAGATTAATTCAATTTTATCTCATATTATGTCAAGACAAAATACAGCCAACCTCTGCTACCACAGTCTTTACTTGATGTTCTTTGATTTTCTTCATGGCTTACAACATAACTCCTTCGTTAGGACTCCAAATTTGATGTTCTTGAACTCTATGGAAAGATCCTTGAGTCTAGAATCAACGGCCATATTCATTGAATGATTTTTATGCCACCTATGTTTCAAATTTTAGTTGTAGCACAGTGTTCAAATTGCTTGGTTGTGATGATGTCACGCGGTCTAATATTTGATGAGTATATGTTGTTTGGCATTAATTATATGAATCTTGATATAATTGTATCACATGAGGCTAGAAAGAATGCATGAGTTTGTGTAGGATTAAGTCCATTGCATGGCTTGGTTGTAGGCTAGTTGTGGACATGGTATCACAATTAGACCTAGAGGATAAAGTAAGTCATTACCCGATTGGTGATGACTTATAGTTTATCATTACAATAACTGTGTTAAGTATGTTGGCATGGTGTATGATTGAATTGGAGAGATTTTATATATTTCGGTGATGTGAATGTCGAATTGATGCATGAGTAGGCGCATATGTGCATATAGCACTCATTATCTATGTAGCATGGTATGAATATGCAATGGCATATTTGCATTGCATTTCATATGCAAGGAGACATCGCGTAAAACGAGTGGGTGTGCATGGTTGTTGACATTCACCATTCTTGGTGAACAGGTGGTGGACTCGATACGTTGGACGACGTCCAATAGAGCTCCACAGTCTTCATGGTTGTAAATCAACACTGTGTATGGTGTTGATAGTGCGAGGCTTCAGTCGAGGAGAATGTCTAAAGTATAAAATGATTTAGGAGAATGTCTAAAATTCTTTTGAATAAAGGCTTGCCTATTATATGATTGATTTAAGTATCCAACCCTTAGTGTAGGGATGGCATGTGGAATGTCGATATGTGTACCTTATTGGATTGAGATGAAATGTTTCGTGTCATTGTGTGATGAATTGGTGACGCGTTGTTGAAGTATGAACAGGCCATTACATATGGCAGTTTTTAGCTAGTTGTGGGCATGTCGGTGTCGACTCGGCTGAGGTCAAGTATGTCTCGAGGTAGTGGTAGTTTGTGATGTCAACGTATACGTGTATGATATGTTGGCATGGATTGTATGACTTATTTCCAAATTATATGTTAGTTTGATATGATTATCCAAATGATGCATGGTTATAATGCATGGTTTAAAATGTCTACATAGCACTCATGATGTATGTAGCATGATACAAATAGGCAATGAGCATAATTGCATTGCATGATGCACTAGGACATCGCATGACTTGGGTGTGAGTGCATGGTAGAGATCGACACTGTGTTTGGTGTTCAAGGGTATGTCGTGGGTACATGGTAGATCGACACCATGTTTGATGTTCAATGGTGGGCTCGGTACTTTGGACTACGTGCAATGGAGTTTCACGAGTGCATTTCTTATCGGAGACTGTCCAATGCTTTTGAAACAAAGCTGCTTATCGGACACTATCCAATGCTTTTGAAATAAAACAGTTTATCGGAAATTGTCCACTATTTTTTAATAAAACAGTTTATCAGAGATTGTCCAATGTTTTTAATAAAACAGTTATCAAAGATTGTCCATTGGTTTTGGATAAAACAGTTTATCGGAGATTATCCAATGGCTTTGAATAAAGCTTTATCAGAGACTTTCCAATGCTTTTGAAATAAAATTGTTTATCGGTATCCCGCATTTTTAATAAAGATTATGAGTATCCAATGTTTTTAATAAAGCGGTTATCGAGGCCCCATCTATTGTTTTTAGCAAAATAGTTTGTGGAGATTGTCTAATGTTTTTGAATCAAAGCGGTTATCAAAACATCCGTGTTTTGAATAAAGCGAGTTTATCGGAGAGATTGTCCGATGTTTTTCATAAAGCGGTTATCGGAGGCTTATCCGCACTAATAAAACAGTTTATAGGAGATTGTCCAATGTTTTTGAATAAAATGGTTATTGGAGACTGTCCACTGTTTTGAATAAAACATTTTATGGGAGATTGTCCAATGTTTTTTAATAAAACAGTTATCGGAGACTGTCCACTATTTTTTGATAAAACAATTTATCGGAGATTGTCCAATGGCTTTGAATAAAGCGGTTATCGGAGACTGTCCAATGCCTTTGAAATAAAGTTGTTTATCGGAGTGTATCGATCTTTGAATAAAGCAGTTTATGGGAGGGTGGCCAATATTTTATTAAAGCGATTATTTAGGCTTGTCCATTGTTTTTAATAAAGCTTTGATTTATAGGAGATTAATGTATTTTTACTAAAATGTTATCGGAGACTGCCCACTGTTTTTGAATAAAACAATTTATCGGAGATTGTTCAATGGCTTTGAATACAGCGGTAATCGGAGGTTTTCCAATGGATTTGATTTATAAAACAAAAAGTTTTTATTTTGGATAAAGGGTCATTGGGTGAAACACCAATGACAAGTGGTTTTCACACTTGGCATATGCATGTGTGAGGGAGTCGGTAAGGACTCGGGACATGGGATAGGGTGAATCACATTTTCATCCATGACATGTAGATATTCGAGTAGGAACATGCATGTTTTTGCTTGAATGTGTGGAATGTCATTGCATGTGCACTTAGGTGGGGAGTAGCCCTTGTTGGATTTTACTCTGCTGGGATTGCTCACCTAGTCGTGGGACCCCCTTTTAGGTACATGGAATGTTCAGGGAGACGGCACTCACTAGAGGCCGATATTAAGAAGAAAATTGGATTGTAGCTTTGATTTATATTTTGTAAAAGAAGTATTAGAATTCTTAATTTTGATATATGTTTTGTAAAAGAGTGATGTAATTTAAACTCTTATGGATTATGGTTTTATAATCATGTGCTTATATATTTGAGTATGGATAAATGGGCCCTACGTGGCCATTTTTACTCGTATGTGGACCCGCTGAGGTCGTTGTATAATATTAGGCCATGTAATATCATAGGTTGTATTTTGGGTAGAGTTCCCCGTACAAAGGAGACTCTACCTGATTTTCGTTAAATCTTGGGTCTCGGAAAAAGGGGACTCAATGGTGTGGTGTCGGGTTACCCGACATCCACAAATCTTCCGCGAGTTGACGGGTTGTCAATAGACCCCCAGGATTTAGAGCGTCACACAATTCAATTTGACAAATTTTCAACTCATTACATGTGTTACACAACTCAACATGATTGTTGTCTAATTCTTTACGCATACCCTCTAAATCTTTCATTTGGCTATCAATTATCCCACGTAGTTTAGCTTTTGCAGTAGTGCTCAGATGTCACGAGGAAGAGAAGAGAGGTTGTGTGGTCAGCCCCAGAAACCTCTAAAGTTATTGCCAAATGATAAGTTTAACAATTTCTTTAATTTGACAAAGGGTGTACTCCAAGTTTTTATTCATTTAACAATAACTTTTTCTATAAAAGAAATTTGAGGTAAATATGTTAGAGAATAAATAAACATATGTACTATAAGTTTAAACTTTTGCACTATGAACACATATAATTAATAAACAGCGAAATGTCACATGACTAATATATTTATTATTAATTAAAGAGAGTAGCTACAATACTTACACTTAGGCAACGGGGTAATGGGTGATTAAATCGAAGAAGCGTTCAAATGACTTATGGAGGCTTGATGTTTCTTGTATCTAGAAGCCATGGACAAGGTTAAAAAAATTGATTGACCTACTCATATCCACCTGGAAACTTAATGTACCAAATATGATACTAGATACGATACTCAAATAGTGAATCCAAAAAAAAACCATGTATCTCGGTTGAGTTTCCAAGTGAACTCTACAAAAATTGAAAATACATGTTATTTCATAAAGAATCTGCATCCTATCTATCCCTGCAACCAAAAATAAAAACTTCTTAAATGAATAAGTGATTCCTCTCCAAAGAAAGCGAAGAAAAAAAGAAAAAGAAAATCGTGATAAGGCGAAGTTTCGGATGATCAATGAAAAAGAAGAAGAACTTGTCTCGACTAGAAGGCGGCAAACTAGACAATCCCGATAAGTAACATAGATTCGTAATGAAACTACAGTGAAACACGATACTCTAGGATTCGGAATCTTATAATGAAATGAGTAGAGGGGAAGAACAAGTACAAACACAACTAAGCAAGAAAATATCAACTATAGGAAAAATGTCTTATTTAATTACTAGTTCTTGGACAATAATATATATATATTCACTGAGAACAATGATAATGGTAGCATTGATAACATAAAATATATATTTTTACCTTAGTGAATTAGAACGAATTTCATACTTACTATATATGAAAATGAAATATAATTTAAAATCAAGTAAGGAGTACTATCTAAAACCAAATTTCTACGAATCAATCAAAAGAAAATTTGATATATATATATATATATATATATATATATATGTGTGTGTGTGTGTGTGTGTGTGTATGTGTGTGTGTGTGTTGTAATAGAAATAAAATAAGGAGAAAGGAGATGGAAGAAAACTTGTGAACAAATCTTTATTCCACTCTTGATAAGACCTATTTATAGGCTTATATTAGAAGGCCAAAGGTTATAGTAGAAAACCAAAAAGAGGACCTTTCATAATGATGGTCATTCATTAAAATATTTATAACACTTCCTTGAATGACAACATCAAAACATACCTAATAAAACCTTACTATGAAAAACCCAGTGGGACAAAAACCTAATAAAGGAAAAAGAGTACATGTACTTTGAAAGTATAACTGACTCGTTAAAACCTTACTAGGAAAAACCCAATGGGACAAAAACCTAGTGAAGGAAAAAGTACGATCGCCTTGATGACCGAAGACTCACGATGTCGTAATATCTCAATTTGGAGATCTTTAGAGCCTCCTCGTTTCCAATTTAAGTAGAAATTTCTTGAAGATCATGACAAGTAATGCCTTAGTGAATAAATCTGCGGGATTATCATAAACCTGATTTTGTATATCAATCACCATTGTTTTGAAGCTCAATAAGTGTGAAGAACTTTGGAGAAATATTCTTAGTTTGGTCTCCTTTGGGTTATGCAATACATAGTATTATCTTCATATAATGATGTTGTTGTGTTTGAAATAGGAGAAAGACCACTGAGTCACGAATATGTTGAATCATGGATCTCCAACCTGCCCTCCACAACCTCATGCGGCTGCTAATAGCTCTGTGAATGATTGGAAGTTGCCCATGGTTTTGTAACGGATCTCGAGAGACAACGGTATCACCATAAATAAATACCCATATCTGATTGTGATCCAGAGCCTTATGGGGATCAGAGGTATCTGCATCAGTATAACCAGTAACTCTGGTTTTGGTACTTTGAATAAAGGCCCTATCACTTGTTCCACAAAGGTATCTCGACAAATGTTTACTCGTTCAATCTGCCTAGAGTAGGCGCTAAGTATAACTTGCAAGCAAGTTCATGAAATGGCTAATAATCGTATATACAATTTGTAAGATACTAGTGCTCCAAATGCATAAAGGATGAGGTATACGGACCAAGGTTTCTCATTCTCTTCTTTACAGGATGAAATGGGTCTTTATCATTAAGGGATCATAAACCATAGGGAGTTAAAGGGAATGGGCTTTTGTCCATGTAAAGCGCTTCAAGACTTTTAGGTATAGACTAGTTGATGGACAAAATGTCATTTGAAATACTCGTCTGTGAGACCGAGGCAATATCTAAATACCACCTAGATCTTTCATCTCAAATTCCTTCTTTAAATAATTAGCATTTTCTAAAAGCCCTTCGAGGGTCCTATTAGATTAGATCATCCACATATCTTCTGGTATCAAGCGACTTGTTTTCTTGATAATACCATGACCAGTTGATTATTTACATATCCTTCTTTGATAAATTATGTACTCAAGCGATTGTACCACATTCGACCAAGATTATTTGAGTCCATACGAGATCGTTGCAACTTTATTGAATACATACCCACATGGTTTGAAAATTTTGCTTGACAATGTAAATCCTTGATTTTTCATATATGTCACTATCTATGGATCCATACAAATATGTTGTGACAACATCCATCAAATGCATTTCTAGTCATGCAGGCGCTGGAAATGTATTAAATATCTAAAAGGTGATTGCATGGAAATTTAAGTGGTGAATAACGCCATCATAGTGATACGGATCTTCAGCGAAAGAATAACGTGCTGACAAGGTGAGCTTTATATTGTATGATTTCATTATTTTCATTTCTTTTTCGTACAAAGACCCATCTATATCCAACAGGCTTAACATTTTCAGGTGTTGGAACTACTGGTCCAAATACCTCCCTTTTAGCTAAACAATTCAGTTACGCAGATTGCATGCTCATTTTTCCCAATGTACTGATTTCGGCATTCATTCCTGATTTGTGGCTCCACGATCATCGTTATTTTGCATGATACCCCTTAGCCATAGAAAGAAAGAGCATTGTTGACAAGTATGTCTACGGAGTCCCATATTTTTCCTTGATTCATATAATTTATAAAGATCTCTTCATTTATAGGGAATAGACTAGTCGATTATTACTACTCTTGTAGTTGTTTCCTTTAACCACTTGTAATGTGTTTGGCTCTTGAGGCGACTATATTATGTCGGCTCTTTAGGAGCAATTTCATCAAAATTATACTCTACGGGGAGTAAGCAACTTAGTAGATTTTCTTTTCCTTGGAAAGAATCTTTGCGATCGATCGGTCTTCTTGTTTTAGATGTGGTTTAGATGTCTTTTGAGTATAGCATTTCGAATCTAGGGATCTCAATATGTCTTTGGTGCGTAACAGCTAGAATATGTGACTTTAGTACTTTATTCGGATCAGTGAAAGCATCTGGTAATTGATCTGCAAGATCCTGTAAATGAATGATTCTTTGAACTTCTAGTTGGCCCAGCTAGTCTGAGGATCAAGATACAGCAATGATGGTGTATTTCAAGTAATTTCAAGCCATTTATTGGGAATTTGGCTTATCTTTACCTAATGGGGAAAAGCAGATTCATCAAAATGACAATGCACCAAAGCAGCGATAAAAGGATTCCTTGTTAAGGCTCAGGTAATGGATAATCGTGCGAAGAAGAAAACCTACATAAATACCCGGAGTCTACGTTGAGGACCCATTTAGAACGTTGTTTTTTGGAGGAATAGGGACATAAACTACAACAAGAAGAACGTAAATAGGAAATATTTGGTTGGGACCATTAACAATTTGTAAGGAGAAAAATCACTTGTGCCAATGGGACAAAGATGGATTAAATTACCAACATGCAGTAAGGCATGCCCATGACTTGAGATAATGGTAATTTGGTTCTTAAGGCTCAATAGTCTCTAACCAATCCATTGCAAATGCAATGAAGATTCAACTAGTCCGTACGGTATGGGTATGAGCAACTAGATATTGAACCTCTATACCCAAGGACATGCAATAGTCATGAAAAGATGTAGAAGAAAATTCACCAGCATTATCCAAACGGATAGTCTTAATATATGGTATCCATTCCAACGGATATCTTTAAAACTAAGTAAATTGTGTTTGGATTGGGTGGAATAAAGGGCATCTTGAAGGTGGAAAATAGTGCCACCTGGTAGAATAATAGTGGCTCTACAAGACCCCTCGATTAGGTTGACGGGATGAAAATAGGCAAAAGTAACATTATTAGAAATTTAATGTTGGTGGGAAAAATACTTCTTTCTTTAGGAGAATAGAATGAGTTGTGATCCTTGACAAAATATCTCGATTTTTGACTCAGAGTGTCAATTTGGTAAGAGCATCCATGTTTCTTCAAAGATATATATAAAAATAAGGTTTGAGATTAATAAAACGAAATACTAAAAATATTGAAAGGTTAATGTGGAAAAGAACACATTAGAAAGATAAATAAAAGAACTAATCGGAAATTGACATACTTGCATCACCAATTAGATAGGAAATATTTCGATGAGATCCTCAAAAGAAATCGAGAAATCAAGTGGGTGAAATCCACTCCACATTGCCATCGTCGTAGAAAGTTGACTTCAATATTCTGCATTTGTGCTGATTAAGGCTTAGTAGAGATCAACCAAATGTTTGGTACGTATGGCAGTGCGTGACAATGACCGTCATTACCACATCACTCGCCCGAGTATTATCTGTTACGGCATTGGTGATACTCTGGCGATGGTTTATAGTTTGGCGACTTCCATGATTAGATTTTTATATTTTGAAAGGTGGTGTTATGATGTATGGAATTATTACCCGCGGCCCGCCCTCGACCACCACCGATCCTGTGCTTTCCCCATAGTCGGCCCCATTTTTTGTGCCTTGTCTGTGCTATGGGGGATGCAAAAGTAGCATTTGCTTGAAATGCTTTAGACCTATAGGGCGAGATTTATGGTTTTAGTAAAATCATTATTCTTTGACTACGAGGAGACATGCTAATCAATTCAAAATATTTAGTATTAGCTCTCTATATTAGCGCTATGAGGCACATTAGGCGTGAAAAGTATTAAAAGTTTTGAGCATATCCTCATCAATGATATTTCTCCTTGGCTTTAGCTATGAGCTAATCTTAAATAATAGAATTGTATTCACTAACGGACTTAAAATCTTGAAGCATATTAGCAATCATATCTTGCTTTAGGAGTATTCTTTGTTTTAAGGCCCAGTGTATCGAGTGCTTAAACTCTGCCGGAAGACCGGTAGTCTTTACTATAAATTATTCATTCTTGAGACTTTTGTAAAGATGATGGCGAAAGATAAAGCTTCAGCGCGATCCTGTGAGGATGCACATTAATTCTTTGATGGTTTCTCCCGGGTTCCAAGCATCTAAGTATATTTCAGCGTCCGTCAGGATAAGTGGTTGTTGCCCGAAATATCAGAGGCGACAAATTCTAATTTTAATGAGATTAGACATATTAAAAAGAAATAATAGGAACAAAAAAATTAATAAAAATTATGTAAAAATGATCATTTAACAAGAAGAAATCTAAAATAAATGACACTATTGCCTTGGAATTATAGTTTGTAAAAAATTCTTGAGAATTCAAAGTATAATGCAAAATTTATTTTAAATTATTGCAATAATGAGTGCTAGAATTCAAAGGGTTAAGCCGAAAATTCTTGCAGAATTATTTACGTGTAATTCTCAGTGAATTCAAAGAGTTTTACAATTCATGGAATGATGACTAATGATGCCTTTTCAGCCGGTTGGGCTAGAACGTGTTGGTCGTTTGGCGGACTGTTTGCCTCTGGGCAGTGCAGGCCTTGATGTTGCTCTTCTCTACCAAAAATAAGAAGAAAGAAGGGTCGGCGGGAAGCCGCGGGTGGCCTGCTCCGTGCCTAAGTCGATTCTGGGAGAAAAGATGGTACTCCCGAGGAGAAAATGATGTGTTCGATACCTTTTATAGATAGGGTGGCACAGTATTTATAGTATGTTTTCCCGGAGTTGGATGTGATTAGGATTCTTCCAGTGGGCCGAGATATTTCTGCTTTTATCGGTGTCGGGATTGTTAGGGATGTTGAAGGCGTTTATTTAAAATTATCTTTCTTCCTCATTGGTAGGATCGACTTAATCTGAGGATGAAACATTATATCATGGATTATCTTATTTTCTTGTTTGGTGGGAGGATTTAGTTGGATTCTGAGATAATATACGTAGGGATTATTGTTTACTATCGATGAGATTTAGTTTGATTGCGGAATGTGGGCTTTCGATTACCTATAGCAGTGTACTGAAGAATTTGGGCGCCCGTTTTGGGGTACGCGTCAGGCTAGAACCGTTTCAATGGGCGTGCCTCTTGCTGGGTTTGGCGGTAAAGACTTTCTGGCCCATTTTAAACCTATCCAGTTTCCCCCAACCCTTTTGTGCGATGTGAGGGTACATGCGTTTCTGTGGATTAATTTCCCGTGCTGGAATTTGGGTTCAGTTAAGACTTGGTCTCCGTCATATGTCTTGCGATAATGATGACTCTTTGGTTTTCGCGCTCATCTCTCCCACTTCTTTCAGTTTCCTTCTGTTTCTTCCGCAGACATCCTCTGTCTTGTGTGCCCCTGATCTTGAAACTTTTTCTTCGCTTTTAACGAGTTCGAACTTCCCTCTTCCTTAGTTTCCATCTAATCGTTTTGTGCAGAGTCCTTTTCTGGCGTCTTTCTTGAGATAGCTTTTTCCGTTTTATTCTTGGGACCGCTGCGTCTTTCTCTCTTTGGTGTCCTTTCGGGCTATACGTCGAGGCGTTAGGGTTAGGTCAGCCAATTTGATTCTCGTTCTGTTGTCTTGTGGGTGGTCGCTCTTTTCTCTGCGTATTGGAGGTGACTCTTGGTGCTTAGTTCGAAGCGGCGGCGGCGCCTCGACCTTCGTAAAAATTAGTCTTGAGAGATGCTCTAAAGGCGCCCCGCTTCCATGGAAATGAGGGTAAAGGGGAGAGTAGACGGGGATTAAAGTATCACGGGGTCGGAATACCTAAGTCACAAGGTCGAATGCTGGCTATAGGACCTACCAAGGTTGGTCCCTTGTGGCAGAGACCACTTTCACTGGCGTTAAGGCCTCCTTTTAGCGTCAGAGTCCTGGTCCCTGATGTTTTGACCTCTATGTGGTTTTAATTACCTAAGATGGGATGCTTCTTTGAAGTAGCTTTGATAACGGTCTTCGCTTCCCTGCGCATCCCTTCATAAAGAAGTTTCTAATACTTCAATGTCTTGTCCCTCTCAACTTTATGATAAGGCAGGGTATTTTTGGTTGGTCATTGGTTTTCTTTAAGACGGGGGCTCGGTGTTCCCGGTATAGCTTTGCTCCTTTATCTTTTGCTTGAAGGGCGCGAGGAGGAAGCTGCATTTTTCGGGCGTCACGGCCTACTCTGTTGATTGATCTTCTGCCCAGAGGCTTTGGAAGGAGCGTTACTTCTTTTTATCGTGCCGCGTGTGAATATGACCCTCTTGACAAACCTGGCCTTTGGGCGTTAGGTTGCTTGGATACAGAATCTCGTGAGTGTCACTTTGTTTGATATAATCTTTATGAGGTCATTTGGATATTTCTAATTACATTGTCCATTGTGCTTTGGTGCTCGACTTCGATCTTAGCCCGAAGATAACGTCATAGTCACGGGCGTTGGTGCGAGTGTCCCAGCGTCCACTGCGGCCGTGATTAAGTCGGATATTCCTAGCCCTTGAGCTGAAGTCGGCTGCCTTTCTTGTTTTGAGGCCGCCGCCTCCCTTCGGCTATGAAAGTCTCTGGCCAGACCTTCCCGGCTACCCAGCTTTTGCGAGGAGGCTTACGGTTCGGGTGGGTATTTTATCCTGAGAGAAGTCCGGACGTAAACGAAAACCTTGGACTCGGGTTGAAAGGCCGGTAGGCCTGGGGCAAGGTTCGAATTGGGGCGTCTTCTCTTTACTCCTTCTACCCGTTAGTTATCGGGCCAGATGTTGTCACCCCATTTGAGTCCTTAAAGCAGGTTCGCAATCCGGATTGCAGGTCATTTGCAAGGCAAGGCTCCTCGGGGAGGGCTATCGGAACGGCCGCTGGCGGTAAATGCCCCTCAGGTTGAATCCCCCTATAGCGTTAAGCCACCTTATGAGTCGGAAGAGTTGAAGAGGAAGGGTTCGAGCAGCCGAGATGATACTTGCTTCTCAACCCGAGCTTGCGGCGGGCACTGTCTCATCCATCCTTAAAGATTATGATCTCAAGAGGTCGGGCTCGCTGCCTGTTGAGGAAGCTTTGGCCTCTATGCTCAGGAGTTTGCCTCTGTAAGTTCCAGTATCTTGTAAAATGTCGTTTGACTGAGTTGGAGTGTTGATCCTATGTTAGATGTTGATCTGCGCTAGGTGTGGCGGTGGCTACTCATTTGAAAGAGTTTGGCCAAGCCGTCCTAAGCGAAGGACGTGCCAAAATGTCGGGGTTCTGGCGGGTGGCTTCCACTTTATCTGGCGGGTGAGGCTGCGGGATCGGTGCGATGTATGTGGAAGAGCGGTGAAGCTTAATGCGATTTGAAGCGCCACCGGTCGGCACGTGCTCGGGCCGAGGAGTGAAAGATGAGCCAAACGGTTTACGAGGCGCGAAGGTGAGCCAGAGGTTGGGGGATCTTGTTGCGAGCTATGAATGATGATGATAAGACAACTTGTTGGACCCGGGACTCGTCGTGATGTTTCTGCATTTTATAAGCTCGTGACGCTGTGATCATCCCGATGGTGATGGGAGACCTCCATGGCAAGTAACTTTCTGGTTGCTCCGGTAGGCGAGTTACTCCGGAATTGAGGTTGAGACTTGTGCTCGATACTGACAGGTGGCTTGCCTTTTTCGGAGGAAGCGTGTACCTGCCCAGACTGAACTTCAACTTTGACATCCCCTGGCGGCCGGGAGGTACGAGAATCCTGTGATAATGGAACGGACTTCTCGCTGGAGATTACTCCTTCTTTACCCTGCAGCCATCCTTGGTGCACAGTCGGCGCATATCTTGCTTGCCTGACGTCGATTTTCATTTTATTTATTTTTTGCTGGGCCTGGGACCCAGGATGTATGTAGCCTTTTCCTTAGTAAATGTTCTTTTTACACTTTTGTCTCTACTTGCCATTTCATGCTGTGCGCATGGGCCGGAATTAATTTCTTAGCTGCATGCTTTGAGTTGACGTGCGGTTGAGCGGCTCACGGGGCATATGGTTTGAGTTGAGAAGTTGAAGCGTTGAGGCCTTGAGCGAATCTTTGTGTCGACTCTTAAGTACGTAGAGCACGAGCATGATATTGGCTTCGTCAAATTGATTGGAGCTCAGAACTCACGAGGCCTTGCAGAGCTGAATAACTGGTGATCTGACTCTGAAGTTTGCGGCACGGCAAGAATGGTCTGACTCGTCAAGTAATTTGTTGGGCTTGAGCCCGAGGCTTTATGATTTGAATAGCTTGGTGATCGACTCTTAGAATTTGTATCTTTATGCGAGTCGTCGAGCTCATTATTTGAGTCTTTGAGGCTCCAGGTATTTGAGCCTTGTGGGGTGAATGTTTGAGCTAATCGACTCTTAAATTTGCATCTTTGTCTGGGAGTAAGTGAGCTCGTCAAAAGCCCAGTTTCTTGGGCTCAGTAGGCCCGTGTTTGACTGCTTTGGCGTCCCGACTCTTAGGTTGCATGCTTTGTCTAAATCGTCGAAGCTCGTCGAAACTAAGCTATTAGGCTCCGGCGGCTGAGGCCTTGTGGGTTTGAATGCTTTGGTGATCGACTCTTAGGGTGCATGGCTGTGCGGAGTAGTCGGGCTCGTCAAGGCGAGGAATTTGCCCCAGACGGTGTGAGGCCTTTTGGGGTACGAGATAGCTGACTAATCGACTCTCTTAAATTTATAACTTTGTGCGAAGTAGTCAGGCTCGTCAGCCAATTTCTTAAGCTCCTAGTGTTGAGGCCTTATTAGAATTTGAATAACTGGTGATCGACTCTTGAATTTTGCATGGCTTGTGCAGTGGTCGAGCTTCGTCAAGCCCATTTCTTGGAGCCTTTGGGCGGCGGGCCTTATTAAAATTTGAATAACTGGCGATCGACTCTTAGGGTGCATAGCTGTCACGATGAATCAAACTCGTCAAGCGGTACATTGTTAGGCTCAGTATTTGAGCCTTGTGGGCTGAATAACCTAAGCGATGACTCTTAGGCTGCATAGTGCAATACGAGTGTGAGCTGTCAGAGCTAATTTCTTGGGCTCGTATTTGAAGGGCCTTGTGGGTTGAATAGTCCCGACTAATGACTCTTAGGGCATGACTGTGCAGTGGTGAGCTCATCATGGCTCTTTGGGCTCTGAGGCCTTCATTTAACATGGGGTGAATAGCGTGGTGATCGACTCTTAGGCTGCGTGGCTTTGTGCAGTAGTGCAGCTCGTCAGTAGTAGTTGCGTGTGACCATTCGACTTCTAATTTTTTTTGGAAAGATGCGAGTGTCTTTAATCTTTGGTTCATAAGTGGAAATGATTGCCTTGAATTTCCGAGTGCTTTGGCCTTAACATAAATGACGTCATTGCTATGGAGTTTATACTTGGATATTCTGCCCATACGGTGCGTAGCGAGATACTTGAAATGAAGATTAGAGCGATCGTCTTCAGGGATCCTTTGAGGATTACGGTTCGGTTTGTTGGACCTGCCTTGTGGGAGTTGTGTTTTCCTGATCTCCACATGTGGGAGTTATGTTATTCCCCAACCCAGTCTTTGGGAATGCGTCCGGAGAGGGCGGTACATTTCTTGTGCCACTTTCTCTATTTTCTATTCTTCTTTCTCTTCCTCTCCTTTCTTCTCTTTCTTCTTCTCTTTCATTCTCTCTTCCTTCCTTTCTCTTCCACATCTCATTCTCCTTTTCCTTTCCTTCCCGCTGAAACTCTTTCCATCCACTTTTCTTCTTCTCACTCTTTTTGCCCCTCTTTGTTCTTCTTCTCCTCTTTTCCACCTCTCTGTTCTTCTTCTCTTTATTTCATCTCGTTTCCTTTCCTCTTTCCTTCTTAGAGGTTTTTTAGAACTTGTATGCGTATTACTTCAGGTGTAATGGATGACCTGCGGTGTAATTGAATGTTGATTGCAGAATAAGAGAGACTTTTCCTTTTGATCAGACTTTCACATTTGTTGTATGTAATTTTTACGAGCATTCTATGTAGAAGTACATTTGAGACGATCTAATAAAATAACGATGCGCGGCTCAAATGATCATCGAAAATTGATAATGCTTCATTTAAGATTACAAACCGAGGTCTATTGATGTCGCGCTTAAGGTGTTCCGCATTCGAGCATGATGTAGAATTTTTCCTCCTCTGCAATGCGGGCTTCATGTTGATGCGATGACTGGATGATGTGGGGCCTTCGGTTGGGACTCTGGATTTTCCATGAAATTGGATTCTTCCCTTCTTGGCGGGGAGCCTTCTTCAAGACTAGGACACTGGCATGTAGCTCACGGGTTTGACTTTGGTTAATACCATCTTTACTGGTAATCTTGGTATATTGGGACACTCACTTTCATCTAAGGAGTTCAAATTTAGGCGAGCCTCGTCATTGTGTTCCATTGTTTGCCAACTCTGATCCTTAGGGACTTTAACTGACCTGGCGAGAGCTCTTGGTGCGAAGGCTGAGGCGAATGGGGTTTCTGGGTTGCTGACTTAACGCATAGTCACAATAGGCCATAACGACTCGGGGAGGTATTCTACCCATTTGCCTTTAAGATGCGAATTTGGTGTAACAATCGGCCTTAAGGTTCTGGTGGTGACTTATGCGACCATTAGGCTAGCGGATGTCTTTGGGGAGCGAGTAATAATTATGCATTGAGCTCGGCTAAAATCCTGAACCGCGTTGTCAGTGCTCCATTATCTAATACGGGCTCTTGGGATACCAAACTTTTGCATATAACATACACAAATTGCTATCTTGTTACGTGATTATAACATTGGTTTGGCCTGACCTGGTGAAGAGTAATCTACTTGATGATGAATGCAGGCTGGCCTTCCCAATGGGCGAGAGGTCAGTATGTCCAAACCCGGCTGTGGAAGGGCAGGGGGCTTGTGTTGATGTCAAGGGCTTTCGGATGGGAGGCGAGATCTTGTGCTCCTAAGCGGATCTTATCTCTGACTAGGTCGGTGTCTGCAGTGTTGTGGGCGATGGTATCCCAGCAGGACCTTCCTTGCTAATGCTCGAGGCTCGATGGTTCCTGCACTAAGTGTGCTTCCCTTGGCACATAGTCGGTGTCTTTTCATGGTGCATGGGATGGGTGTGAAGAAACCTCAGCTTGAGGCTGCTGATTGAGTGAATCTGTGACCTTGTCTAATTTAGATGCCTCTTTTGGATTCGTCGGGTAGACCGTCTGTCTGATATGTAATCCCGAAT
Organism: Tetrastigma voinierianum; assembly: GCA_016808115.1. Taxonomy (NCBI): domain Eukaryota; kingdom Viridiplantae; phylum Streptophyta; class Magnoliopsida; order Vitales; family Vitaceae; genus Tetrastigma; species Tetrastigma voinierianum. Next base: position 5,538 of record JAEQBH010004881.1, on the reverse strand, counting down.
GGGGTCCGTCCGAAGTTCGTCTCGGACGGGTGGGGCCTTCCGCCCATGGGATCTGCCAGAGGCTACGCAAGGTATTGAAGCCGGCGTTGTTTGTGAGTCTTCTGAGGTTGTCGCTAGTTTGCCGAGCATCGACTGGGAGTTCTCTCTTCACGGGGATATGTCGACTGGACCCGGCCGCAGACTTTTTCATTAAATCCGTGCCCTTTTGAGGTATGGGATCATTCTTTCACTTGGCCTCGTGGGGTATCTTCTATTTGTCTTACTACCAGTGAGTCCTTGAATAGGCTGGTCAATTTCGATGAATGGCGAGGTTGGGCTGCTGTGACTCTCATTGGCCTCGTTGTTGGAGGCTTGGAATTTGAATATGGCGTATCATATCATTCATGGGGAGGAGGTTAAGTTAGACCGGCCGCTTCCTTGTAGTTTGTGGCCCATCAGGATTTCCGGATGGGGAGGTGGTCGGTGTTTAAACGTTCTTAACGGGCTCGAGATGAATTCATGACACCGCTAGACACGCCCTTTTATTGCAGTTTCGGTTTATATGTAATGTCGAGACTCGCTTAGCTCTATGGCCCCACTTCATCGACCTTCTAAGGGTCTACGACATGTAACACTTACTTTAATGGATATCCCTGGTGGACTTCATGGTACATGAGCTACAAATGGCGGAGCATTCTGATTACTAATGTTGAGATTAGTTTTCCATCCTTGGATACCTATATCATTCCTCTCAGAACTTGTTTGTAATAATCAAATTTGGGTGCTCGGTCTTTGTCTGAGGACATAGTGCGTCAGAGAAGTCTGAAACAGCTAAGTATAGAGTGAGGAGCTCCCCTTCAGTGGGGCTTACCAAAATGGGGGGGAGCTCAAATATGTCTTCAATATCTTGAGAATGTAACCGCGCCCAGCATCGTGAAGGCATAAAACTTGGAAGAAAGTGACACTTATCATATGCGGATTTCAAATCGACCAAATAATCCTTCACGTCAATGGCCGGACCTCCTTTATGCACGAGGGGCGATGGCATGTATGTTCATGATGCTGTTTGTCTAGATTTGCCTCTCAGTTCCTCGGTTGTTGTTGGCTGTGACCTAGATTACCGGCTGATACTCAGAAGCACTTGTTGGATCGACTGTGTTAAGCTGCTCTCTCGGGATGCAGGCAGCCTCGGATGGGTGTGGAGCTATGTGGAGCTTGGCGGTAGGGAGTTTTACCGACATGTCATCTATAGCCACCTCCATGGTTGTTCTATGCATGAACATCATTCTGACCTTTGATAGGTAGCTCCTGTGAGCCTGAATGGCATCACATGATAACAATGGGTTCCTGTGTGACGAGCAGGGTCTTTTCTTGGTCGTATGGGTCCATATTGATCTGGTTGTAGCCGGAGAAGGCATCCATGGCGAGGAGTTCATGGCGAGTGATGCTTTGCATCCACGATGGTCGATTCGCGGCAAAGAAGCTGTCATTTGGGCATCCTTGTTGGCGTCGATTATGAAGTCAATGCGAGTCGCCACTTCCGGTTGCTTTTTGACAAGTGCGACATTGGCTAACCATTCGGATCTTCCCTCTTTGATTGTCTGCCGGGGTTTGTAAACCTCTCGATTGGTATTTTGCCTTTACGGTGCGAAGCTCCTCCTCTTTTGTTTGGCCCGAAGCCGGGATGAACTGGCGGTTGACCTAGCCTTGTGGTCAAGTGTGAGGTCGATCCTCCATGTCTGGCACTTCCACGAAGACATCTTTGTTGTCTCGAAAAATGGGTGAGAGGGCTTAAAGTCTCTGCTAGCTTGGAGCCGATGTGGCGGTGTTGAGAGGCGTCATCCAGAATGGGTTCACGGCTCTTGGGGCTCGGGTTGTTCAGAGCTTTTCGTCGCTATCCGAGCTCGTCCAGTATATGTTGCTCGACCGCTTTTGCTTCATGGATCTTGAGTAGTGCAGCCTCAGTTAGTCTCTCGAACTTCTACTCACTCGGTGAAACGATCATCATGTAGTGTGGAGGGAATGGCTTTTATTACATTGAGAGGTCTACTAACAACATATTATAAAGCGGATGGGGCATCTACAACGAGGAATCTCGCTTTCGTGTTCTTTGGCGTGAGATCAGGTGAACCACTTTAGTTATATTAGGCCCAGGGTAATGCACTACTCCCGAATCCTCGCAAATGGGTCTTGAAGGTTCCATTCTCTCCCTTCCGATGCCCATCTTATGAAGGCGTGATGATCATTAGCTCCGTTGTCAAGCTGGGACTACGATGGGTACATTTTATTGACCCTGTTTCAATTACCAAGGAAGTCGTCATGGGGTGTTGGCATCCCTCGGATCTGGTCGAGCGTTATGGATGTGTGGTAGGCGGTTTGGTTACGCCCGTACTTCCACTACCTCTGTTGACGATCTTTGTGCGATGGGCGTAGTGACCGATTCCTCATCCTGCAAATCCTCGAGATCAGTGGTTCTAACGACTATTGGTGTTGAGTTGTTATGCATCGAGAATTGGTGATGGTGGAGCATTTGAAATAGGAACTGGTCTGAAGGAAAGCGGTCTGGGTGATTGCTGGGGCCATGGCCGAATGCCACGCCCGTGTCGTACTCTATTTCCTTCTTGGGTTGTATCTTGCGATCATCAGATGCGGTGCCGGGTAGTCCACATGAGCTCATGATAGGTGTTTATCTCTTGTGAAGCGAGTTGAGCTTCAACAGTTGGCCACCTGGAGCTGTCGTTTCGCACTTCATGAACACGTCTTGAAATTTGTTGAGAGTGGCCGCCAGTGAATAATGTTGTCGTCTCTCAGTTGAGGTGGGGCCCCAGGATCTCTGGTTTTGCTTTTCGGGGACCGTTCTCCGTCTTTCTTTGGAACCTCTGCTCCTTTGTCCTTTGGGAACAAGTCATATGTTGTTTGTCCTTTTTTTCTTTATATGGGTGGAGCTCCCTTTCTTGGATGTGAGCTTCTTCGCCATTGATGTACTTCTCCCGCTACTGAGCACTTCAAGCCGTGTGTAGGGATTTTAGAATGGAAAACATCAAGTCTTCATTTTACTTTTCATCTGCGTAGATATGGCGTGCGAACTTTGATGGAGTATATCTACCTTGAGGCTGGCGTTTGAACCTTTGAGCATAGGACCTCAGGCTCTCCTGCGAACTCTACTTGATGGTCAATATATGGTAACTTGGCTTTCTATACGTTCTGGCTCCAATGAAGTGGCGACACGTGGATAGCTCTCTGAATGAGGAGATTGATGAAGGCGGAAGCTGTTGTGACAAAGGCTGGGCCTTGCCAAATATGATGTGAAGCTCTGTGCATGAGTCTTGATACCCATGCGGCTCCATTTGGTTTTTGTAAGTGTTGAGACCGATCGACTGGATCTCGGCACCTTCAGATACTTCCACTTGTGGCATCCTGATTTGTTTGGAAAGGGAGTGAAGCACCTCGACAGAGGAGCGACCAGTCTGTTGTACCAAGGTGTCCGCAGTATCGAGGAGCGCGTCCTCTGCCTCGCTGCGGTTGAAACTCTTGCACAGGCTCTCTGAACACCACAACCATGATTACCTCATCGCTAGGTGTGTTCTTCGTTCGACATGCCCTCACAGTGTTGCCGTTGCCCTCCTCTCCGAGGGCCAGTGAGGTCCATACCCCTGGCAGTGGTTCACTTTGTTTTGACACCTCGGGGAATGTGGTGCCATTGTCTGCTTTATGAGAGAAGATTGTGACCTTCGACTTGTCGTGCCTCCGTGGCGTTGCATCACAGTGATTGCTCAACTCTCTATGTGGGCGTTGGTTGGTGGCGGAGCGCCTCCCACCTCGTTCGTGTTAGCCGCTCGCTTCCTAACGCGCCCCGGGAGGTCTATTTATGCAAAGTGCTTTGGCGAGATCATATATCATAGTGGATTAGCTTTGCTCTGCTTGTGTTAGGGTTGATACCAACAAATCATTTGAGAGATCAGTCTTGTTGCAAGGCGTGGTTCCAGACGTCAGTGATGCATTTTAAGCCAGGATGGGTGGAGCGTGTTGTTGAGTCATTAGTAGGACTGGGCTGGCTCTTTGGGCTGGTCTGCGAGCATTGAGCGTTGCTCTCTGCCAAAAGCAAGAAAGAAGGGCGGGGGCCGCCCCGGTGGCCGCTCCGATGCCTAGTCGGTTCACCATTTGGGAGAAAAGAATGGTGGCAGAGGAGAATGTTCTTGATACCTTTCAGATGGGGTGGCTGGTATTTATAGTATATGTTTTCCCGTTGGATGGTGATTAGGATTCTTTCCCATTGAATGAGGGATATTTCTGCTTTATCGGTGCTCCCGGTTAAATTAGTTATTGGCGGTTATTTAGAGATATCTTTCTTCCTCATTGGTGGGATAAACGATCTGCGAGGATGAGTTGTTATATCAATGGTGTCTTCTTTTCCACTGTGGTGAAATTTAGTTGGATTTGCAAAGATAATATGTTATTGGGGATTATTCTATTTTATATCGATGGGATTTGGTTACGATTTGCGGAATGTGGGCTTTCTCAATTACCATAGTAGTGTTTGGGCCGGCGAATTTGGGCATGCTTCCCAGGCGTCGAAGGCTGAGTGTTTCAATAGGCGTGCCTCTTCTTTGGATTTGGCGAGTGGGCCTGCGAGCCCATTTTTCAAACCCTATGTGTGAAAATTAAATTCTTGAATTCAAAGTGTATTTGATTAGCTATAATTCTTTTAATATGAATTCTTCAGGTGTGTCAGGTGAAGTGGTATGTCGTACTTTTTGGAAGTAGTACACTAAATAAATCAAATAAACAAAGAAGAAAGTAGCATATTGTTGAATTATTAAACAATAGTATAATGAGAGTCCTTTAGTTTGAGATCCTCATGATGCTTGTTATCTCCTTTTATTGTTTGACTATTAAAATAATAATAAAATATTAGTAAACAAATCCAAAGTAGTATAATTCACAATGTTACAGTGAAAGGCAGGTAAGAATGCGCGAGTTGGAAATCAATTTCCCAAGATTTAAGCTTAATCTCAAACTTCAAATTTTAGATGCCAATTTGGAAGAACTTTTAAATAAAATCAACAACCAAATGATTTGGGCATGAACATACAGGTGGGCGGTTTTTCATGATGATGTTATTCCTACCTTATTCTGATGACTGTGGCTGTAATGTGGCGCCTATCAGCTTTGGAGTAAGTGTGCATTAAATGTTATTTTAAAATAAATAAGGTGGAGATTGGAGAAAGCTTGAATAAATCTTTGTTACTCTTGATGAGGCTATTATGAGCATAATGAAAATAAAAGGTTGGTGAAATACAAGATATTTTATAGTAATTGGTCATTCATTAAAATAACATAACAATATTATATATATATATTATTCTAATTATTTTTTAATAAAAAAGATATTTGTCAGGTTTAAAAAATAAAACAAAAATACTTTATGGTTTTATTTATTTTTATTTTACCTATTATCAAACTACATATTTAAAATTCTTTTAATTTGTAATATATATGGTAAATAGTTAATAAATAATTATATATATAAATTTAATGTCCTTAATTTATACTATATAT
>JAEQBH010004880.1:0-172439 GCA_016808115.1 Tetrastigma voinierianum | reverse complement strand
TCTCGCCGAGAGATGGAGGCCCGAGACTCACTCATTCCATGTCCTACTGGAGAGATGACGATCACGCCATGATGTTGCTATCATCCTAGCTCGTATCGACGACCCGCCGCGGACCGGGACATGTATGCTCGACAGAAGACGCGATGCTGAGTCGCCGAGTCACCCCACCACGATGCCGCCGAGGATCGACCATCTCCATCGTGGTTATGTCGCTAGCCATCAATCCCAAGACCCGATGTCACATGAGGTCAGCCGAGCGGAGTGCCGTGGGTTCTTATTAGCGCCGAGGATGTTTTCGCTTTCCTGACAAGAAGTGGGGTCCATGTTCAATTGTGCTTTCTCCCGCTACTCCGTGATTTCGACGAAGGCATATCTACTTATACCAAGGTGGCAAGACTTGCACACACATATCGAGTTATGTCGTGCCGCCCGGGACCATAGATGCAGATAGTGGTTGTATTACACTCATACAGGTATGTATTTATTTGTTACTGTAAGTTCATAAACTTTCATCTATGAAATTAGGTCAATTAATTTATGTTTATTCCCATACTCATCATGGTCTCGGGGAGCAGGCCTGGCCTGGGCCGACCCGATTTTGGGAGATCCGCACCTTATCCAGCACCACCATTTGCGCATGCCTTACATGATGACGACGTCGATGCCGTCGTAGCTGAGGGTATGGACGATGGATTACCAAACAGTCATTATCTCAAATTTCCGAGCCGAGGTCGAGGCCGAGCCAGAGCGCCTTCCGCTGCGTAGTGGAGAGTACCTTGACACGTGCTTAACCCATCCTGTGCTTCCTACTATACCGAGATCACCAGACGCACAAACGCCTGACGTAATTTTGAGAAAAGTACATGGTTGTAATTATATGGTACAAAAGTATATGATTCATATAGTAATTTCAATCTTGTTCACATGAAAGTATTTGACATCAATGGTTAATGTGTAGGCCTTATACAAACCGGTATGTCTGAGAGGTGGTCAATTTCGCCCCCGATATATGCTTAGTCGACAGAGATGATGGCGCACGATGTCACCACTCATATGTTTCGACACCGTTTGAGTGGCATCGTCCGAGCGCCGTATTGCGCCGGGGCCAGCTGCATCAGAGATACCTGTGATTGCTCCTACGACCAAAGACTCATAGAGTCGATGCACGCGGCGACACCAAATACAGATTGGCGACATACTGGCGTCTGCATATTAGCACTACGGAGACACGACCGCGAGGGTCATACATTCACCCCCTTCGCGGGTATGACGGATCTCCCAGATTCATACATGCAAAGTGGTATCGCTGTATTACACGCGCTTCCGACACCACGCTTGCATAGAGATGATATGAGGCTCATACTACCCTGAGTATGAATGTTAGTGGTAAGCTCCGACCACGCTTTTATATAATATTTTATCTAATTTTAATCAATATAGTATGTAATTATAATTATTTATCTGGATCACGCAGATCGCCGCCATGGTTGACATCGTCGATCGGTCTCGTTTTGCTACCGCTTGTGCTATGTGCGACATATACCATATTACCCGCTCGCACATGCCAGACGGAGAAGAACACCGTCACAGTAAGCTCGTGAGGCATCCACATCACGCACCACTCCAGCAGCTCCAAAGGTCATCGACTGGGTCACTGGTGCAAAACACAGAGGCGTATAGGAGGCAAGTGCAGGGGAGTTGATCGCCGAGGTCGTGGTGGAGAAGGGGTGCGCAGGTGATGGCGGTGACAAGGGCAATGCATGCACACTACGCGAGTTTCTACCTTGTTACCCTCTCATACTTACCCCTCACCATCCACACCACAGTTCGTACCCCCACACATTGACCCGTCACCTTCCAGACCACATTCTGTATCCACACACATTGACCCGTCACCTTCCAGACCACATTCTGTATCCACACACATTGACCCGTCACCTTCCATACCCCCACCCATTGACACATCACCATCCATCCCCCCACACATGACAATTCATACTGCACTCATCTACCCGAGTGGGGCACTTCCGTGTAGGCGACTCCTGGACTCGACATGTGCATCGACCACTCATCCCACCACTCTGCCTTGGCTCCATCGCCTCCCTCCTCGTCTATCAACTCCTACGCGCCTAACACCGCCTCAAAGATACCGGCGCTCCTGGCGCTCCCAGATATTCTAGACGCCGGCTCTAAGAGAACTATTGGGTGCCTTCTGTGGGACTCATTGATAGATGAGATTGTATAATTATATATGATTTATTTATACATGTGCCTTCGCGGGTATTTCAACATCAAATGGTTTTGTGGTTTATGGTTTTTGATTGTTGCCTAAGAAATGAGTTAGATTTATTTTACATTATAACATTACTGCTTTAAAGTTAGACATGAAGACCATTACATAATTATGAACAAAAAGCATAACTCCGTAATGCCTACTATTTCCACCAAAAATCAAATACGACAAAATTCACTTAGCGGAGGTCAAGTTAAACTAATAAGTTATCCCTCCCAAGTTCACTAAACAACATTAATTACTTCAAGAAAATTGATCATGACCATGTAACCCAATTTTGATCCATTAAAATGATTATTATTATTTTTATTGCTATAATGGTTTAATTGATCAATAAGTTATATTCTTTGCATTTAAAATAGTTAATAAAAAAATACAATTAATAATTAATAATTTTTTCATATCTATTCACTTTACATTAATTACAAATTTTCATTTCATAATTAAAACATGCCACTGTAATTTAATACACAACAAAACAACAAAGATCATAATTTTTCAATGTTTTTAGTCAAAGGGGGTGAGGAGGAGAGTGGTAAGGAGAGACAATAAAAGTACCCTTGGAAGTTTCTATAATGCCCGAATACAATTTCGGCCAACCATTCTTATCCTTTGAAATTAAGGGCATTTGTCTCTTGCATCTTCTTAATTCATTCAAAGCTATGCCTTTGCACACATCATTTGAAGGGTTCACAACATGCTAGCTTACAAACTACCAAATTCTTCTATGCGGAGAAATCAAATCTCCAACAATATTGTTGAAAATTTAAATATTAGATTTTTCAATGTCATCGATTAAGGTTTTATGGTCTTTCAGCATCATAGGGTTTTAGGGTTTATGGTTATTTGATTGTTACGGTTTTTAAGAAAATGAGTTAGACTTATTATAAAGTATATCATATGGTTACGGTTTTTAAAACAAGAATTTCTCAAAAAACTATTCTTGGTCTCCGGAACTATAATCAGAAATTGTCTTTGGACATCCATTCATTTTAATTTCAAAAACAATAATCTTTGATTTGAAAAAGTTCTGATCATTAAATGTAACCTACTAGTTTTCTTTAATAGAATTAGAAATATACCGATCATCGCCGTTAAGAAAAACAATACGAAAACCTAAAATATAATAAAAGAAATAAATTCTCTAAGAAGCCTACCAACATAATCATGGTTAAATAAAAGGATAAAACAAGAAAAAAAGTTAAAAGGGTCATCATTTATTTTATTACTTATAAATTGTTTTTCTTTCACAAATTTCGTAAATTGATGTTGTAATAATATTTGAAATACAAACATCTAAGGACAAAGTCGATTCCTATTTCTAGTGAGCGAGACGGGCAACCGCCTTAATGAAAGCATATTTTCATATTTTCATAAAACGCCTCTCACTACTTCAGATTCTCATATTTTCTCGATCTAAAAACGACCTATCACTAATGAATGCTTATATGTTTCCAAGACCTTGTTAAGAAACAAACAAATAGAAGTTTATCATCCACAGTTTCATGGAACGAAAAAACAGAAAAGAAAAGAAATTGATCCCTACCATGGGGTTACCCAAAAATAGATCCAAAGGACAATAAGTTACATGAAGAATAAAAGATTTGCTTTATCAATTATAAATAAGAGATTTTGGCCAACCAACACCGGAGAAGCTAATTTATGGTATATGGTTTTATTTTTTTTGCAGAAGCTAATTTAAAGTCTGGGAAAGTTGATAAAGTCTCAGAGAGAATAATTTTTTAAAATCTGTACTATATTTATCACAGATGAATATCCCCATGGACAAGCATCAGAAGTTACACTATCATGAGGCCACTAATCCAAAGTAGTACGTATGAAGTTATCATCACAAAGAATCAAGCTGTAGAAATTTCATCAACTTTAATTGCGGCACTTCAAATTTTCGAGAGGCAAGAGTGCTCTAAGGAAACAAGCAAAAAGAAACAAGAAGTTAAGCGGAATCCTATCAAGTGAACAAGCAACCGGCCACAATATGAACTTAACTCACTCAATGAACTACAAGATAAAGGATGAAGCAAACATGACAGATGAAAAATAGTGGTTCGGTGCAAATCATTAGCCCTTAAACTAAATAAGTATTTCCTAAAGGGATTAACAATATACAATTACCAAGTGAATTCGTATATATGTTGTGTCACATTGGAATCAAGAACCTTAAAGTTAAGATTGTATGAGAAATTCGATCCATTTTATACATAGAACATATTAGCCGGTAACCATAATTAAGAACAATTATGCTTAGCAGAGGAATTAAAGGAAAATAAAATAAGACCTGGACTATTACAACAGCTGTTTCTATTAGACCATGCAAGAAAATTGGTAAGAAAAAAAAAATATATATTTAAATCCTGAAGCCTGCAAACAGCTTCTCATGCCAAACCCATAAAATCACATAAACTGATCAAAACAACAACAAAACATTTTCAACAATAAGAGATGAGCTTGAGATGTTCCAAAACATTGATGAGCATTTCAGAGAATAAAATCTTATATCTGAGAAAATTACACGACTCCAGCACATAGGCATTTCTTCCTATCTATAAAATATAAAAGATACCAAGAGTAAAAGCAAAGCCACCCCCATTTTCATTGTAGCGTATCAAGAAAACCATTGAAATGAGAAAATCAGATCTGAAAGGTCAAGAAAGAGTACAAATTATGAAGAAATGACGTGCTGGGAACTACGTTTTAAATTTTAATGAAACCAGGGGCAGAAAAGGGATGACGATAGGAAAAGAACTTGCTTTTTCACAAGCTAGAATGAGCATGTTCTCTTACCCATCGAAAATAATTGGACTACCCTCAAAGCACAATGAAACCAAGTCCCATAAAGCACAATGAAAAAACATACCTCTCCTTATTCTTTCAATTTACTCGAACTCGATTTATGTTCTTACAAGAACTGCCGATCAGGAATTCAGCTGTTGCACAACCCGCACTGCTCAGTGGTTTTTCCTCCCTAACATCCATTTCATTATGCAACCGGTAGATTTAGGACGTCCACTTAAAGCTAGCCAAGAGATTGACTCAGTGGTACAATCCACAAATGCCATCATAAAGAGCCACTCATCTTTTTATCGAATATCGATGGAAGTGTGGGTGCCTATGTGTCATAATACGACCGAAAGTAGTGTAGTATCTCATTTGCTAAATTAAACTGAATCAACACAAATGATGCTGACATGCTGATATGATATGGCTACATGGGAAGCCATATATCAATGTCTTTACACATGTGCAAGTTTTTTCATGTAAGGTGACGCGATGAGTTCGGCCCCTCCTTGACTTTTTACATAATAGTGCCCTTCTCTGATCGCAAGGACAATTTCCATCGAACCACCTTCACAACACGGCCCCGGATTCAGATCAACGTGACGGAAAGTGAATCGCTTCGTTGATGCCAATCTATTAGCACCTACTCTCTTTCTTTAATGTGCAACCGCTTGAGACTAAAAAGGTCACCGCATTTCACGCGCTTATCGGGAGGCTTCGAGCTCCTTTAAGGACACTATTAAATACCTCTGAAATGTTTGTTGTTATTAAACCATATCTTCAACCTCCGTCGTGTGAAAGAGCCCATAACTGGAAAGGGACTACCTCTAGCCATTGTAATGTTTAATCAATTCTCCCAATCAGACCATATGCTTTTGAATTTCCGTTCGCACTCGCTAAAGCCGCTTCTAAGAAACCAAATTCCTTCAAAATTTTGCCTGAACCCGGTCATAAAATTGCTAGCTTAAATGACGCGCAAATCCCGTGATATGCAAATGGTGTGGCCCAACCAAGATGGGGGATCGCACCATTGGCCGCCATGATTCCCGATGTCTCGTCCCGATATAACGCAAATTTCCTACTTTCGAGTAACGCGGATTTCTAATACATGCCAAGAACCATCCCCAACTATCGATTTCGCTGTAATAGCAAATGCCAATGGAAATGTACCGATTATTTCGCCACACCCCATAGCAATCAATAAATTTGCTTTGTACTCCATATAAATGTGTACCATCTATACTCATAACGGGACGACAATGTCGAACCTCTCAATGGATATCGAATCAACCAAAGAACACACGCTGAATATCTCGTTGTTCGGGCATGTTAGTTTCAAATGTTTTCCAAACAACAGCACCTCCAGGATTTGATTGCTCTATGCCTAAGAACAAACGCGGGCAACTCAGATATGACCAGAGAGTCACCAAATAACCGTCACTGTTTATGCTTTCCATCCAACGCCTTTTGTACGATATTCGATATCCCATTTTTCCATCACATCACTCATTAATAAAGTACTCGTTGACAACAGAATCGTGGCTCGAATTAATGCCTTTATATGAGTAGAAACCAATTGGGAGTCTATTGGTGATGGTCCTGCTCAAGCAAGGATTGACACAAGTATGCGGCCTAGCATATTTGCCGATAACAAATATGAGAAGTATTTTCAAGACCATCGCACTAAGCTTCCACTGATGTATGATATTCTTCAGCCTTCTTACATCTTAAAACAAGCAATTTTTTTGAGGATGCACAAACGACATACTCTTGATGTGCTTTAATGGAGTAAATCTTGGTCGCTCTTGCAATCATTTTAATTAAAAACTTGCCGACCACGAATTCTCCACCGAATTACCCAGCAGAAGAGTCGCAATCTTACGGAGTCCAACAACTTGCAACAAAGAATATCCGTGTTTTCAACACGTTGAAATCGAGGTGTTGCGGTAAGTGATAGGTACTGTGTGGGATGACTCCATCCAATGTCTCATCATCCTGGTGATTTGATACATCACAAGATGGTGCTTGTGCGTAGACATAAGGCCCTTGCTCATTCTCCAAAGCTTAGTCGTGCTCAAGGAATGATGGCTGTCGATCAACTTCAACATCCGCATCGCTCCATCGTGATTCATCATCAACATCTTCACCATATTCATCATTAGGTTCTTCATCCCGAGACCGCCTTCATCATCTCAGATTTAGGCCCAAAGGTCCCAGATCGACCACTACTAAAGCCCACAACCGTAGTCAAACTGTGCAACGTTGTAATGGTTAAGTAACAAATAAATCTTCATGGCTACCCACACATTGGTTCAATTCGTGCTCGACTTCACAACTTAATGAACGCCATTTCTCGACAGCAAACTCAAACACGCTCAAACACGGGCACACCACCAACGATATACACACCAACAACGAAAAGGTGTTACTAGATCCAACATTTCTGCACACTACTATCATCCCTCACTCTGAAAAGGTTGAACCTATTTCCATTTCTAAGAGGATACTTTGCAGTCGAGTACTATATCGGGAATCTTTCTCGCTTGTCAATGATCGGGCTCTTCAGTATATCATATCAACTCAATTCTGAAACGCAGACCAATGGGTATCTCAAATGCACAATACGAGTTTCGCTCCCCATATTCGACATCCGCTTTAGTCCTCACCATTTTGTCCATTATAGTAACATATCACTGTGAATTGTCAGGCGTAATATCAATTCGCATATAATGGTGTCACATGAATTAAATAATATGATAGTCATTAGCCCGATATCAAATCAAAATTTTTCATAAAGAAAAACAATTAGAGTATAGTTTCCATTTCTAATCATTTATAACACGATTAAAATGATTTATAATTTAATATAGTATTTGATTTTATTTCATAACTGTAGGCATTGAATCGGGAGTCGTTAGTTTGCAAGCCATCTTAACGGTGAAGCCAGGGCCCTATGGAGCAAATATAATGCCAAATGAGAAGCCTCGATAATTACTTAGCAAAACATTTGTAGTAGTATCCCTAATAGTATCCTCTCTCCACGCCTCCATCTTTTGCCTCTATTGTGTAAACTTCAAAAACCATACTTGTTTCTGGAGTACAATATTCTTCTTTCTTTTGTTCAGTGGTGTTAAAGGGGTTGTATTGGGTTAGGTCACGTTGTAATGGGAGAAGATGGAACTCTACATTAATTTCTGATGATCATAATCTTGAAGTAATCTCATAATCCTACAACAATCCAAAGATTCCACAAACCCAAAATACAAAAAGAAATGAAAATCGAAAGCCCATATTAATCAAGAACATGAAACTCACGCACTGGAGATTATCCATGCAATTCATCCTCAACTCCCCTCGTCTGGGAGAAATCACCCAAACCCACAAACTAAAAATCATATAAACATACCAACAAACTCAAATAAATTTCCGCACTCAACCCAACATCGGAATATCAAAAGAATAAACACCCACGATATACCGTGGGATGCTTGTCAAGAGGAAAATATGAAGAAAAAATGTCAATTAAAATCGGCAAAGCTCGCGGAACCGAGCAGAGGGGGGACGACCACCGAGAGGAAGCAGCTCGCACGTGGATCGAGCAATCGGACCAGAGGCGCACCGGAGCAGAGGGGAGAAGAGGAGAAGGAAAGCAGAAGGGGGGGAATGGGGAGAAACCCAGGCCAAAAATTATGAGCCAATTGTCGCCGCTCGAACGCCGCTTTTGAAATAGTTCAATTGTCGCCGTCAACGAAACGCCGGCCAATTAGTTCAATTGCTCTGCTGTCAAACGACGTAAATTGAGCTAATCCAAAAGTCGTCGTTTCAACCCACTCGCACTAGCGCACTTCAAATACCGTCGTTGGTGTTGCTTGCTCGTTATATCCAACAACCGCCGCTCCCAACGCCTAAGAATATGGATCTAGTTTGGAAAATATTTTCGATGCAAGACTATTTTAATTTTTTTTTTGCCAAACAGCGGTAGTTCGTACAAAACTAATTTTTATATTATTTTTATCTTTATTTGAAAAAATAATTAATCTTGTGGATAGTATTTTTATTTCATATTTTTAAAATTTTAGGTTTACAAAATCTATTCTTTTAAAAAAAAAGGTTTAAAATTTATAATATTAAAGTATAAAAAAATTATAGTATGAAGATAACAAAAATATTATAAAAAGAAAATATAAAATAAGAAATAATATTAAAATCATAAAATTCTAATTTATTTAAAATGGAAATAGATGATGATTGATATGAAAAGACAAAAAAAAAGTGCACATTATAGGGTGGGCTATGGGGCGTGTGTGACTAGGGTGAGAGGGTTGGGGTTTGTGAAGAAGGAATGATATATTTGGGTGGTTTGATGGACTTTTTATAAAATAATGGGGTCTATCCAACCCTAAAGTATAATTGCCCCATTTATTTATTCACTACCATCTAGCTAGGTAAAACAATTGAACCTGTACATGTAGAAAGGAGCGGAAAGCCTAATGTCAAAATTCACAAACACCAACAAAATTGAACTGTCACTTCATCATATAATCTATGATTTCATTAATTAAATTTTTTTTTTTAAAGAGACAAGTTTATTATCCTTTGCAGGTGCTCCAATAGATGAAGTGGTGCTAACAGGTTATTTCCATTAACCTATGTGCTTCATTCTCTTATCAGTGATAAGGTAGCATGGTGATTCTTACTTTGCTTCTTCTTCATTTTCTGATGCAAACATTTTTTTTTCTTCCTGTGTGGCAGAAGTAATCTTTGGTTTCCTTCATCTCACTTTTGGGATATTTATAATCTTTATGGTCCATCGCTCTAATACATTAAGAAGAATGCAGCGAAATCAATATTCAAAGTTTTTTTGGAAGATTATGTAGCTCTTCTGCCCTCAAGGTACTCCTATGCTGATATTAGGAAGATTACAAATAAGTTTAAGAACAAGTTAGGTCAAGGAGGTTATGGAACCGTTTATAAAGGACAACTCTCGAATGAAGTTTTTGTTGCAGTGAAGATCCTTAATGATTTTAAAGGAAACGGTGAAGAATTCATTAATGAAGTGGAAAAAATGGGTACGATTCATCACATTAATGTGGTTCGCTTGGTTGGATTTTGCGCAGAGGGATATAAGAGAGCTTTAATTTATGAGTTCTTACCAAATGAGTCACTAGACAAATTCATATTTTCAGCATCTATCAAGAGAGATTCACTTGGTTGGCAAAGGCTCGAGGGTATTGCCATAGGTATAGCTAAAGGGATTGAATATCTTCACCAAGGTTGTGATCAAAGAATTCTTCATTTTGATATCAAACCTCACAATATTTTGCTTGATCAAAATTTGAATCCAAAGATCTCAGATTTTGGATTAGCTAAATTGTGTTTTAAGGAAGTGCAATTTCCATGACAAGAGCAAGAGGAACAATGGGTTATATTGCACCATAAATGATATCTAGAAATTTTGGGAGTGTGTCTTCTAAGTCGGATGTTTATAGTTTTGGTATGTTATTACTTGAAATGGTAGGAGGAAGGAAGAATATTGACATTACAGTAGAAAACACTAGTCAAGCATACTTTCCCGAATGGCTTTATAATAATTTAGATCAAGGAGAAGAGGACATCCGAGTCGAGGAAGAAGGAGACACTAAAATAGCAAAAAAGCTAAGTATAATAGGTCTTTCTTTTATCCAATGGTATCCAATAAATCGTCCTTCCATGAAGGTTGTGGTTAGAATGTTGGAGGGAGAAGGAGATTATTTAATCATGCCTCCCAATCCTTTTGTCTCTATGGATCAAGCAAAAACATGTGTTAGGAAACGCAAACCAATTGTTCAACCGGAATTGACAATCATTACAGAAATAGAATCGGAAGTGAGAATGTAACTTAGGTATCAATCATTATGTAAGAAATGTCTCATAGTGTACTTTTCTGTCATCTACAATTAGTGTTTAAAGTCGTGTTTATAAGATCACAAACTTTTGAGGCTAATTTTTTCTTAAAAAATTTGAGAAGTTTTAGTGGGCACATCAATTTTTGTTTCTCTTGGACCAACCTAGATCTTCAGCAAAAAGAAGATTTTGTTGATGGATCTCCAAAATATTTAAAAAATGAAAATTAAAAGGAAAAAAGAAAAATTCCATTCTTCAAAGAGAGTAAACTCTAAAGTTGATAAGCAGAAGCTATAAAAAAAGTGAATATTTCAATTTTCAAAGAGAATAGGATATAAATTGGTGATCAGAAGAGCTAAATGGAAGCTTATTAATTAAGTAGCATATAGTCAAGGGTTTGACATTCCTAAAATAAGCTTTATTATTAACAGTGTCCAAGGATGAAGCTTTGAAGGGGAAAGATAGAGAACACAAGAGAAAGAAAATTGAGAATTCATGCTTTTTGTAAATAATTTCAAAATTCAAATTTTGATAACAAGTCTTGTCATAGTGAAGAATAAAAATATTTAGAAGCACAAAATAAAATTTTGAATTTTAAATTAATTTCCACTAAATACATATGATGTGTTGATTGAAATCTCTTATTTTCTTGATGAAAACAATTTCAATTAGTCCGTTCAAGGTTAGGAAATTTTATTAAGACTAGAAAGGGCTTTCTAAGGGTTTTTTTTTTGTGGATAATTTCATTCTTGAATCATATAAATATTGTGTTCTTGTGTGTTAATTTTCTTTTTGTTTAAGCTTAAGAAATAAAAAGAAATTTTGTCTCAAAAACAAAAAATAAATAAAAAGAAATTGAATCTTTTTAAATGGTACCCAAGAGCATTGTAACTCAAAATTCAAAGGAGTTTCTGTCTTTATAAGTGACTAAATATTTCCTTATAAATCACATGGTCCATTATATATATATGATCATTTTTCATTGTGGTTCAATTACTTTCTGAGTTAAGTTCCATTTATGTAGAGGTACCATTGTAAATTTCTATTGATTGATCATGACTCTTCAAGCAACAACATCTACTTTTAGCACTAAAAAGAGATTTATCTTAGGTAACTCGATTCCAGAGGTATGTACGGAGTTAGTTGAGATATAAGAGAAGAAATCGCAAAATTCTCAATCATAGGCCCTGTTTGGTTTAGTGATGGCCTGTAACTAATATTTATGGCTAATAGTTGATAGCTAGTTATAAATTATTGCTTGATGTAGCCGGTAGTTGATTGAAGGTAAATTCACCAATATAGACATAATAGATCACATAAAAACACGCACATACTTACTATATATATATATATATATATATATATATTAAAAGATAATCAAAAATTAAAAATATGAGACGGCTTATTTTTATGGTAGTGACTTTGGGTGGTAGAGATAGACAATAATAGAAACTAAGAAACAGCCAAAATTCCACTCAAAAGCATGCAAATACGCAAGCAAAGACCCAAATGGGATTATCGAATTTTGTTAGAGAAAAATAATGTAAAACCACACCCTATATAATTCAAAATAATATTTATTTTTTTATCTATAACCCCAAATCTTGTTCACCTTTTGTTTGATTTCGTTCCTCATATTTTCATTAGACCAAAATATTAATAAAAACTAAAGTACAATAATAACTTTAATCTCATCTTCGACAAATAGTTTTTTTAAATTATTAGATATCTATTTTTTTTTTTTTTTTTTTTGCTATAATGTCACATATTATTAATAATCAGGTCATTAATCATAGTTTATTAAATATATAATTTATAATAAATAAAAATAATTATAATATTTAAGATTTTAGTATTCGTTAAACATGTGGGATGTTTCACTTGTACCAAACTTTTCATTTTTTATATGAATTATCAAAATTTAAATGATTTTAATCATTCAACCCAAAATTTTAATTTTCTTAGGCTTGAATTTACTTTCAAGATGATAGCTATGCTTTCCATTTGTTTAATATTATTATAATTATTATCATCATCATTATTTTCATTGAAAAATAAGAAAATGTAATAATAATAAACTTTTTAATCAGCACTAAATCACCTTGATAACCTCCATTTTTCTATATTTTTTTCTTCTTTTTTAACTTTTTTTGTCTTTATCAATTTATTTATTTAGTATTTATTGTTTCCTCAACATCATATCCAACATCACTGATGTTGTACTTTATTCCAATTTTCTTTGGAATATATGAACTATTCAAAGGTGGCTGCTGCATGCAATTGGATTTTCACAAAGAAATAATATTCTTTTAGAGATTTTCATCCAACACATGTTATCATGTCTACTTATTAGATCCCATGTAACTAATTTGTTATAAACCATGGTTGGAATTTAACCAAGCTTATAACTACTATGAGATCTAATCATACTTAATTTATTATTATTGTTGTTGTTGATCCTGTTTGTTTGTTTTGGGAAAATGTATCAATAATCAAAATATTAGTCTAATTAAGCATGATGTAGTTAGCCACTTATTTTTACAATTCTATAAAAATAAATAAACATATCAATCGTGACATGTTGCTATCATTTTTTTACCTTCGATAAAGGAAATGGTTGTTTTCTCTTCCCTGAATGCTATTTTTCCAAGTCAACAAATTTTGTCTATTAATTATTTCAATAGGAGGTGAGTAATACGATATTTGATTGATTATGAGTGTGGGTATGTAACATAATATAGATATTTTTTCTTATCAACCAAGAATAGATTTATTTGTTTGAATGGGCTATTCTCTTATAGTTATATAATTTTTCTTTAAACTAAGAATAGAATTTTACTACACACAAACCAACAACAAATAAACAACAAATAATCATTATATATATATATATATATATATATATATATATATATATATATATTAAACATGATGTAAGAAATAATTTATTTTTATAATTCCACAAAATAAATAAACATATCATGTTACATGACAAGTTGCTATCGTTTTTCATACCTTGGAAAAAGGACAGAAGGTTATATATATGTATGTGTATGCCTGGTTTTTTTGTTTTCTATTTTTGTTCTCTTTATTTTATTTTCCTTACATTTTTTATCAATATTTTCATGCATCAAACATAGCTCAATAATACTGCATTACTTCCTTATAAAATATTTGTTTTCTTATTCAGTAGAAAATGAATTTTCATCTAACATGAATGGGTTCTTTTCCCAAGTCAAGGATCAACCTGACCTACACGGATTATTAATTATCCCTTAGTTGCACCAGCTTCTGTCATCTTAAAAAATAAATGCAGGCTGTGATATATGTAGCGTGTGTACATGTTCTTTTCCATAGTCAAATCTTAAACAAAATGGTTTTTTAGTGGGGTAGGTGACATGGTTTTTTCATAGTGACGTTAGCATGCAAAATATGGCATTTTAAGCAAACATTGATCACCGAATAATAATTGAATATAAGTATGTTCAATTCCATGTAATTAACAAGTATTTTCTAACTAATAAATGATTTAGAACCTAGAATTACGGGGTAAGTTCAAAGTCCTACAACAGTTAAAAATTAGGAGAATCACGAGTTAATAAGGATATATAATATCATTGTTGAAGCACTGGGAAGCCTAAAAAAACCATAAGGAAGTCCAGAATGGATATTATCATACTCAATTTTGAGATGGTCATCATAAATTTCCCACTACCTAAGTTGACATAGACTTGTTTATTTTCTTTGGAAATTAAGTAGTGGATTTTGACACTTTGCCAATAAAATGGTCTCAAACTGTTGACATACAAAAGTAGGGGTGAACTTGTATAACTCTTTTGTTTTATTTTGTATTTTTTTAATAATGAATGGATAACACAAAAAAAGATAACTTGCAAATTCCATTAAAGCATTTGGTTATAGTAATCTTTACAACCAAGTTTTGTGACATTTCCAAGAAAGTTTGATCACCAAATATTTGATTCGATATTACCTATACATTCTTTAACAAAATAATCTATATTTCTATTTATTTTCCTATATATATGATATGTTTAGATTTTGATATAATATCTAAATATCCTTTATTAGTAAAATAGTAGAGCTAGATAAATTACTCTTTTTATTATTAATATAATTACTTTGTAGTCCCTCTTCGATCAGGTCCAAAATTGTTTGAAAGTCAATCACAACATCTCTTAATGCCAATAAAACTCTTGATATATATGCAAATTCTTTATTTTTCTAAACATATAAATCAATATTAGGGATAAGATGCACAAATGCTCTTGAGTTTTAAGTAGTATGTCCCACTTTGCCCCCAAACTTTTTTTCAGTTCCAAGATGCTCATGATGTTTACTACAATAGCTTAGTCATGTGCAACCATTAGAAAATATCACAGATGGACAAACAACTGCTAAGTTGGATGTTAAACACCTCACACATATTAGAGTTTCTAGCTTTGTTATAGCTTTTTTTGTAATGGGACGGGCATGGGTGACTAACAAGTAAATAAGCCAAAATACCTGGACCAAAAAAGTTCAAGAACAAATGAATTAATTAACGTTATCGATTATAGTGGCCACAAACATGGCCAAAGTGAGGAAATTTGATGATGGTTTGAAATTATCCATCGGGGGTAAAATTATGGGACTCCTCCTACAAGATATGGACTCAATGGTCAAGACAAATATGGTCATACAAAGGGGAGTGGATGACACACGGAGCATCCGGATATGGGTGCGAGCGGAAAGAGGAAGGAAAGTCAATCCTCTTCTAGCTCGGTTGGCTAAAGGACTTCTACTCGCAAGGGTTTCGTGAGACGTGGTCGCGCCACTGTGTGGCCAAAGCCAAGATCAAGCCACATCCCAAGATAGAGGACACTTCAGGCTCCTAGCTAGACAGTAGAGTATGTTTCTAAGTGCCACTCAGTCCGACACTTGAGACAAGATTGCCCTCAAAGGCAAGGATCCTAGAGTTATGGGACACCATAGTCCCAATCATCAAGTAAGCATGCACAGACGCAGCTTGTTCCTCCCACCCTACCACGGGCCAGCATGATCAGACGGGCCTGGTGGTACTGCACAAAGCACCCATCAAGCTTCGTAGACAGGCCACATGGGTCAAAGCATGGGTCGAGGTCGAGGGTAAGGCTCACATGCCAGGACTTCAAGGACCTAGGGGTGTGTCTACGCCATCACACCTTAGACTAAGCTTGCAGATCAGTTGGTCATTCAGGGTACATTTCTACTCTTTCTTATGAGGTTATATCATTTAATTCAAGATCTCATTTATTCATTGCCATCATAGTTTCGTGATTGGGCTTTGGGAGGTTGAAACCTCAGAAGAGCCCCCTTCACATGTAAATTCCTCCTCGAGGAACTAGGGTGAGCTGGATCGATATGTCGGGATCAGGAGTTAGACATCTCGTGGATTCTCAGCCATCAGGGATCTTGTGGTCATGGACATGTCGGAGTTTGATGTCCTACTTGGGATGGACTTCTTGACGGCACATCGAGTCATCATTGATTGTGATCTTAGGAAGGTTACGGCTAACACACTGGATGGTACTTGTGTTACTTTTCAAGGGATAAGCATGACGCTTTACCCCGAGCCGTGTACGACCCTAGGTGGCATGGGCAACTGATGGGGTGGCTGGCAAGCCTTACCTTGGAAGACAAGGTGAGACAGGATTTGCGTCTACCTCGGGTGATTTGTGAGTATGAGGATGTTTTTCTGGATGAACTACCAGGATTACCTCCGTATAAGGATGTAGACTTCGTTATTGAGTTACACCCTGGTACATTGCCTATTTATATGACTCCGCATAGAATGGCGCCTGCTAAGTTATAGGAACTTAAGGTCCAATTGCAGGAATTATTAGATATAGGTTTTATTAGACCGAGAGACCCCACCTCGGGCGCCCAGCATCATTTCCAAGAAGAAGGACAGACTGGCTCATTATGTATAGATTATCAGCTTAATAGAGCTAATGGCCAAGAATACCGGGTACCCTTCGCCACTGATTGATGATTTGTTCGACAACAGAGGGGCGCTGCCTACTTCAAGATAGATCTTCGTGATCGCTTACCATCAATTGAGAGTTAGGAGTATGATATCCCTAAGACAATGTTTAGAACGCGGTATGGGCATTTCAAGTTCACAATTATAATTGTTTGACCGACGAATGCTCTAACGGTATCTTATGGATCTTATACATAGGGTGTTCCAACCCTACCCGAATCAAGCTGTGGTTTTCGTGGGATGACATCTTTGATCTACCTAGTTCCAGGATAATCACAAGGTTCACTTGAGGGTCGTTCTCCAGACCTTGAGAGAACATCAGTTGTATGCCAAATTCAGCAAGTGTGAATATTGGCTTATTAAGGTGAGATTCTAGGAAAGTGGTACTGGCCGAGGTATCCTCGTGGACCCCAGAATGTTGAGGCGCTTATGATTTGGGAGAGAGATCAAGTCGCCGAGATATGCAATGGGATTGGCAGCAGACAGAGGTTCATTAAGGACTTCTCCCTGTTAGTTGCACCTATGACAAGGTTGACCAAAAAGGAGGTCAAGTTTGAGTGGAATGACTTGTGCGAAAGAGCATTCTGAATCAAGAGGAGGCTTACTTCATCCATTCGATAAATCTTCAAGAGAGGAGATAGAGGTACACAATGTATTGTGATGCCTCTAAAGACGGACCAGGATGTGTTTTGATGCAATCCGGGAGGGTTGTGGCTTACGATTCTTGGTAGTTAAAGAACCACGAGCAGAGTTATCCTACATATGACATGGAGTTAGCAGCCATTGTCTCATTTCTTTAAAGGCTCAAGCCACTATCTACTTCCGTGAATGGGCTTCACAAAGCTAAACCACAAGAGTTCAAGTACATTTACACACTAACCTCAACATGAGGCAATGCATGTGGATGAGTATCTGGAGAATTATGATTTCACTTTGCATTACCATGCAAATGTGGTGGCTGATGCACTCAGCAGGAAGTCACAGGGAGTGTTGGCTAGTATAGCTTCCCGGGAATGGAAAATACTCGAGACTGTGGGACAATTCAGACTACAGTACAATAATCAGGATCAGGGTACCTTAGGGAGTTTAGTGGCTACACCTTCCCTACTGAGCAGAGTGATCAAGTTTCAAGGACAAGACACAGAGATGTTGTTTATCGTGGACCCGTATAGCTCGGCACGAGTGACGGCTATCGGCACGCACACGTGATGGTGGTTCAGATGGAGACGTTATGGTTTCCCAATCAGAAGATCTGAGATAGGAGATCCTCAAGAAGTTCCATTATTCTTGTTTTACTGTGCATCCAGGTGGCACAAAGATGTATCATGATCTACGTCGCCAATATTACTAGAGTGGAATGAAGAAACACATTGAAGATTTCGTTCGACGATGTCTCACACGTCAGCAGGTAAAGGTTGAGCATTAGAGGCTGAATGTGCTTACTTCCAAATGCATCGGAGGTAGCTAAGTGGAAGGGAGCACATCACGATGACTTTAGGATTCACTTTCCACCTTATCGAGGGCATGACATGCTGGTGGGTGATAGTAGATTGGCTTGATAAGCTCAAGACACTTTTCGTCGTATGATGACCTCTTCAATTTCTGTAGGAATTCTTACCTGGTTGTCGTATGGGAGATTTTCTGCTACATGAGTGCTAGTGTCCATAGTATCGTAATCGAGATTCTGCTTACTTTAGCTTCATTTTGAGAGTTTCCAAAGAGCCACGGGTACACCTGGCCAATGAAGGATCACAAGCAGATCCCTGCATCTAAGGCTTTCCAATCTAAAGGACCATCCAGACTTTAGAGCACATGTTACGGGCATGCATCCTAGACCTCAAAGGTAGCTGGGAAGAGCATTTACCTTAGGAATTCGTTTACAACAATAGTTATTAGACGAGTATACAGATGGCACCCTCTGAGGCATTATATAGGAGGCCATGTCGATCTCCGGTTTGTTGAACAGAGGTGGGAGAGAGAACCACCATGGGTCCGGAGTTGGTTAGAGACACCTCTAAGAAGGTGGATTTGATATGGAAGTGTCTTCTCACGGCTCAGAGCCGACATAAGAGATATGCCGACAGATGGCGACGACCTCTGGAGTTTGAGGTGGGTGATCATGTCTTCTTAAAGGTGATGCCTAAGAGAGGGGTGGTCAAGTTCGAAAAGTGGGGAAAGATATTGCGGAGGTATATTAGGCCCTTCGTGGTACTCGAGATGGTAGGTACGGTCGCATACCGGTTGGCCTTACTACCAAGTTTATCGAGTGTTCATGTGGTATTCCATGTCTCCATGCTTCGGAAGTACACCCCAGATCCGACTCATGTGGTAAATTAAGAAGAGCTTGTAGTTTATGCAAATGGGACCTTCGAGGAGGGACCAATGTGTATCATGGATAGCCGAGATTAGGTTTTACGAAGCAATACCATGAGGCTAGCGGCGGTGTCAGGCAAGATCGTGGGAGTAGAGAAGGCAACTCGGGAGCGTTAAGGATACTATGTGGTGGCTAAACTATCCTTCCTTTGCTCGAGTAAGAAGGTAATGCTTAGTCATTACTATTAAGGACTGTTGCATATGCATGCATTGTGTGTGTTTGTGTGTGGGAATTCTCATGCCCTTTTAAGGGGGAAGAATGTGAAACCCGAGAAAATCGATTTTTCTAAAAAAGGGTAAAACTGCAATTTGTCGCTATAATAGAGCCTCTGAAATTTCTAGATCTAGGACGAAGAAACGGACTCACCATCGATTCTTCTCATGAAATCTAATTACCTTACAAATTTCTCACACTTAAGACTCGTTGATTTTCACGCTGAGTGACAAGTGTCTAGTGACTCCCAAGGATGAGATTGTTTACAAAAATCTTAGAAGTTAAGAAATGACTTGAGTTAAGTTCATGGGATATGATTTGAACTTGAACGGAGACAAAATAAGTCGCTTTAGGCTAGAATCGGACCTAAATGAGGGTGGACACGTGGCACGAAGTGGGCCAGGCATCTAACTTAAACTTAAGTAAGGAAAAAATACGAATTAGGGCAAGGAAAGGCCCATTTTCATGGTTTGACCGAGAGAGTGAGAGAAGAGAGGAAGAGGAGAGCCAAGAGCTTCTTTCCAAGATCTACGGAGTTCCGTTGTTCGATTTTTGTCGGGGCCAAGAACAAAAGTCCATCTCATCGACGAGGGATTCGCGTTGGGTACCTAGAAATAAGGATTTCGTCGAAGATCCAAGAGAGGAGATTTTGGGAAATCGAAGTTGTCGAGTTTAGGAGGCTTCCTCCCCGTGTATCTATGCTCCAAGAGGTAAGGGATTCTTCCTACCTTGGCTTGCTTTCCATCTTTGGGTTGGGAAAAGAGGGTTTTTTGTTTAAGGGCCTGTTTGGTGAAAAAAAAAATAGGTTTTTCTGGTTCCGCTCGATGTTTCTTCACCTAAGCGAAGGTGTAAATATTCTCAAGGAAGATTGGTTCTTCGCCTAGGCGAAGGGGTCCGCCTAAGCGTGGGCATACATGCCTAGGAGAACCCAAGGATGGTGAATGTGGACCTTCTGGTATGCCTAAGCGAGGTTGTTGCTCGCCTAGGCAAAGGAAGGCTACTCCTAGTGAGCCTATGACTTAAAACTGTGATCTTTATGATCTGTTTTGGGGCCGATTTCTTAGCCCGAGTTATGATTGGTTATAGCTTGCTTCGGGGGCCAATGTGTGACTTAATCGAGAGTGTCATTGCTTAACTAAGAGTGACATGTGTGGATGTCAATATGTGTGTTCTAATGTATTGACATGTGATACGACGAAAATGACCATGACATGGCTTGATTTCAGAGTGTAACAATTAGTTGACAAATGTAGTGACCTGTTCGATGTCTATATGAGTACTCTATGTATTGACATGTGATGAATTGGTATGTGTAATGGCCATTGCATGGTTTCATTATGTGTAAAGCATTGCTTGAACATAGAACATTATGTTGTATGTGAATGTTATTATATGCTTGTATGATATATTGACATTAATGAAATAATGTATGGAAGTCATATGCATGTGATGTGATTGTCCATAACACCCGATATGTGGTGTGAATTATGTTGTCCCTATAGCATTCATTATACATGTGGCATGATATAACATGCAATGGCATAGTACATTGCATAAGTGCATCTGGGACATCGCATAAATGTGGAGTGCATGGTCTGCGAATCAACACCGTATTTGGTGTTTGATTGCGGGCTATGTTAAATGGGACAATGTCCAACAGAGCCGCACCCGCTGAATAAAGTAGTAAAGAAAATATGTGTCTGCACAAAGCGGGATAGATCCCCTCGTGAAAACCCAAGAATTATGGTCGCACATAGTCCCCGCGGTGGAAAGGTCGTAAAGTACCAGGTTTTCAGGCCATGTGTGACACCGTACCGCTACCCACAAAAAAGGCGGTTTTAAACATAAAATGATTATTGAAGTGTATCATCCAAAAAGTTTCGATTATAAACAAATGAAATTGCTTGAAAATGATCATCGACGCCATCCAAAATGACAATTATCACGCACGGCTTAGTGATTACGTGATAGAGCCGATAAGGACTCGGATGTGATGGGAGTCGGTAAGGACTCGGGGCATGGTACATGATTGAGTCTCATCTCATTTCATGGCATGGCATGTATGATTCCATTTAGAATTGGCATGTTCTTATTGGAATGTGAATGTGAAATGTTGAGTGAACATTGCATGTGCACTTAGGTGGGGAGAGCCCTCTGTAGGGAGGTATTCTCACTTGTCGTGCTCACTTTTATGGGACAACATTTCAAAGTGTGCTGTACACTGGGTGGATCTGGCCGCCGAGGCTATGATTGTGAAAAAGGCTTACTTGTGGCCCTGATAAATCCTTTTGTAAAGTGCTTGGAACAAACTAGTTCTGAAGATGTATTTTAGTATAAAAGAATTGAATTAAATTCGTTTTAGACTATCACAAAATAGTCAGTATGTAATAATGGTAAGAGAGTTGTAATCGAAATCTTAATAATTTGCTTTAAGGGTATTATTCGTGACATTTTCAACTTAAATACTGATGAATGGATCCCTGCAGTGGACGATCAATAGTGCTGGCACTCAAGATCACAAGTGATTGGCACTTTAACGCCTGTATCAAGGCTTAGGTGCTGGCGACTCCAAGGTAGTATTTCCACAATGTGTCGATGGCTAGTCAACGACCTGTGTTTTAGAGAGCCGCCACAAATGAATTTTAAAAATTCCTGCATTCCATTGAAGTTAAGATAGAAATTTAAGCCTGATTTACATTCATCCAAATTCGAATCTCCAATTCAGATCACTTACCTAATCTAAAAATAATAAAACTAAATCTAGAGACAAAATAAAATTAAGAATAGAAAAATAAGAAAAGAAAAGAAAATTATATACAATGAGACTCGCTTCCAAAAAGCATAAAACTGATGAAAAGTGACTGGAAGCTATGCACTGGTTCCTAGGAGCTTCTATTTATAGGCTTTAGATATTGGGCCCTAAAAATGAGGCAAGAATCACACACTTCGAAAAGACCAGAAATTCTACCCTAGCTACTGATGTCGTGGTGATTATCATGGTGATGTCACAACATCGAGATGCAGTGTTGTAGCTCAACTCTGATGTTGCGACATCGCTCTCTCTCGATGTTGCGACATTGAGTTGATAGTCGAATATTTGTAATAGTTCTCTATTCCGATGTCTCGACACGTAGTCGATGTCGACATCAGTCATGTCGCTGACATCAGCTAATGTCACGACATTGAGTCGATGCCGCGACATTACTAATCGATGTCTCGCTTGCATCCTTGCTCATGTCGTATTGCAAGTCATTTGTTGATGTCTCCAATTTTCCTGATGTCTTTAACATTGAGGCTTTATCTTATCGTCGCGGGCAATGTCGGATGGTTGCATTCTTCTTCACTTTGTCTAAGCATTTCTCGGGCTGTCGCACATCGTTTTCTAGTGTAGTGACATCGAAGTTCTCATGTCTGAGAGGTGTCGCAGTTCGCGTGCAAGGTCAATGTCAGCGATATTGTTCTTCTACTTACTGCCTAATCGATGTCATGGCAATGTCGCGACATTACTATAACTAGTCTACAATCGGCCAACACGATGTCGCGACATTGCTCAGGGTGTCGTGACATCAAGAATTTCCCGATCTATCTATTTCCACCTATGTCGCAATGGATGTCGCACCATCGGGAGTAACCAGTATGACACTCATACCATGTATTATTATCAGTTTTCCGTATCGCAACATCACTCGCTTTACTTCCCTTTATGCTCACCGGGTCGGTTCGCTCTTTTCTTCAAATTTACGCAAACATACATCCTGGAAAATCTATAATCCGACATTAAATTGGACTTTTTTAAGCTTGAAACATTCTTGAAAAAAATGGGCTTAAAAAAATATGAGTTTTAGAGATCTAACAAACTCTCCAAACTTAAAGTTTTACTTGTCCCCAATCAAAGAAAAGGCTATTTGCTTGTCCCCAAACAATAAAATCAATTTCCTTAAGGTCATTTTTCAATTAAATAATTTTTGCATACCAAGAATTTCTGGCTTTAGTAGTATTTCAGCTGCACATCAATTCTAATTAAGCTCATATTTAACTAAAATTTTTTTTCTTAATTTAGATCATTTCATCACAAAGATGTAATTCATAGTTAATAAACGATACAATTTCGACTCATGAGTGTGTCAGTCTTCCCTTTATGACTAATTTGTAGATTAGGTAGCCTTATGAGAGTTACTTATGGTACGATATCCTTTAGAGTAACTTAGATCATTATAGTGGCTTGTTGGTCATATTATTCTCCACTAATGTCGAGCATAACACAACCCTCATAATCAAATAAATCTTGGAAAGCCGTAATGTAAGGCGGCTGTGGCACCTACAGATTAAGGCATTTAGCCCAAGTTTACCCAAATTGGATACATTTTCCCAACATTTTTCCTTCACTGCTCATCCTAAATTTTAGGACTAAAATATTCTTGCCCCCATACACAGGATATTGCAAGCCTTCTCCAATTTGATTGACACCTCATCCTTCATTTCTGATGAAAGTTTCCATTCCCTTGATTAGATCTTTGCTAGCACGGGATCATAATCAAGTCATTAGAAAGAGGAGAGACCTCCGAGAGATTAAACTGATACTTCATTCTACTATCCTCAAACTATGAGTAAGTTAGTGATCTATCTGAGTAACCCATTAAAGTTCATTAGTTCCATAGTATTAGTCTACCATACCTACAAAGAACTGCTTCATACTCTCAGGATTCTCCATCTCTATGTCATGCAGGGCTTCCTAGAAATCAGAGCAAGATACAATACTTTGCTTGGGTACACGGTACTAGTACTGGGAACAAATAAATTCATAAATAATACCAATCAAATAAATTTAAGAATTCTCAATCACATTGCTTCTCTCTTTCACTATAAGTGTGAAAATGATTATCATCATTTCCACCCGCTTTCTAGAGAGCTCAACTTTTCAAAACTGTTCACTCACATCGTTGATTAACCGACAGTACCACCGAAATTGTAAACGAACTAAAACAAATGAACTCTCTAGACGATCCTCCATTTAAATCGTATTAACAATGAGAAAGTTAAGATTTATCAAAAAATTTCACTTAAGTCGCAATTCGCTTCATTACTCCAAACCCATAAATCTAAAAGAAAACTAAAATCTACATCAAACTCTACGAAATTAAACTACTAAATGGAAAATAAGTGAAACACAAAAATAAAGAAAAGTAAAAATATACAAGAAGTCTTCAACTACCTGCACGCCCCGAGTCGCTTTAAGTCGCAAGACACCAAGCCTGGTAGATGCGCTTCACTTATAGATTTTCCAATGTCGGGCGGCACTTCAATAATTTATCAGGATCCCGCACCGCCCAAATCAAGCCCTCTGCCGCTACATAGAAAGTTCAATACACAGAGTTTTCGCCTTGTCAGCCGCCTCCGCCGTACGTTGTTTTCCTCCGTCGCGACTTGATTTCTGAGCTCTTTCTTAGATTCAATCGCGACACACTTTGATAATGTCGCCATTACACTATGGTGTAGTAGTCTTCGTCGTCAGAATGAAGAATGTCTTGTGTCGTGACACCAAACCTATTTACAACCAAATTTCATGTCCTTCGCTTCTAGAATCGCCGCAACATAATTTTTTCTCGCGACAAACATTTTACTCTTCAAATACAACTCGTCGCGATGTGATTTCTTTTGAGTCCTTAGCAATTTCGGTCGAGAAAGGAAACTCCTTGGTCGAGACAGACTTTTCTTCTCTGATTCTTGTTGCTTGCTGAGCTATTTGTTGCGACATAGAAATCTTTACACACGCCTTGACTCGCTAATCTCAGCTTCTCCTTCAATTTCTGGTAACGACCTAATTTTATTCTATCGCAACAGAATTCTATCATTCCATGGCTTTAATTGTCGCGACAGAAAATTTCTTTGTCGTGATAGAGATTCGGCCTTCAATTCTTTTCTATGTCACAACATGAATTTCTTTGTCTCCATTCCTCTTGTGTTGCTCTTCAACTCCTTGTTTCGATAGAGAATTCACCTCCTTCATACTTTGTTTGTCGTGACATAAATAATCTTTGTTATGACAGAATTTTGTTGCTCTTTGTTGTGAATTTAAACAATGTCACACAGATTTTCGTTACACAGGAATTCTTCCTCGAGATGGGCGATCGAAACTGTGGTCGCAACATAAAAAAAAAAAAAAAACACTTTTCTCAGCTGACTTGTGTTGTATTCTTGCCATTTTCTGTCGCGACAAAGCTCATCTATTAATCTTCATCTTTTTATGTTGCAATAGAGGAAGACACAAAAGAAACAAATTTCATTTTCATTCGCTCGATCATTATCGCGACAGAGTTAAGAATCAGAGCAACAACCTTCTTTTCATTCTTTCTTAGCAATGCTCATTATTAGAACTCTTTGTCGCAACAAAGATTCTATTTATGCCTGAAGTTTAGCCTAGACTTTGTTGCGACATATAGCTGCTAGCTACGACATAGTTCTTTTGGCCTGCTTGAAACTGCATTTTCCACTTTTTCTTCTTTTCTGCTTGTTTTCTCTCCTTTTTCAATTAACACCTGCAAAACACAAAGTTGGTGAATATTCCATAATTTGGCATAAAAATAGATCTGAAACTATTAAAAAAATGCTAGAAAAATGGATTAAAAATATGAGTTTAAGACTCATCACGTGACATCGTATTCTTCGCTTCTTCTCTGGTTTCAAGCCATTTCTCGATGTCACAACATTGTTCTTCGCTTTTACTTGTTTCAACTATCGGCAATGTCACTCGCAGATTAACATAACTGGCTCTAAAACCTCCACACGAGATATCGCGACATTGCCTTGTGGTGTCGCGACATTGAAGAATTCTATCTATCGCGATTCTCCACCTGGCGTCGCGGCGATGTCACTAAGATTTATAACTAGCATGACACTCTCCATACAATGTCGCAAAGACGTTTTTCGTGTCGCTAAATCACTACCTTTGCTTCCCCTTGTTGCTTCTTTCTCGCTTTTCTTCAAATTTCTGCAAAACATAAATCTGGGTAAAAATTCTATAATCTTACATTAAATTGGACCTTTAAGCCTGAAACATTCTTGAAAAATGGGCTTAAAAATGTATGAGTTTTAGATTCATCAGACATCATCAACAAAAAGAGCAACATATGAAGAGATTTATCCCACCATAACTAGAACCTACTGAATGCAGATCCATCAATACTGTCCATTAGAACTATGAAATATAATCTTATAGATTTAGTGCGTATTGAATTATATCTCAGAGGTATGAACGGTTAACTCACTATAATGCAACCTTATATATAACAACACAGGCAACCTGTAGTATCCTGAGGATGTAAGAGAAGGTAGGAAACATTTTTCCGGGGCTGACTGCTGTGATTAATATGGTATGACAAAGCAAATTCCACTTATGTCAAGTGCACCTTCCTAGGTACAGAGTAGCCTGATCGATGTGAAGAAGCGGGAGACACTTGAGAGTTGGGATTGTATAGTCCACTTCAAACTTAGCAAAAGTGTGAAGCAACATGATGTTGAACAAGCTAAATGTATAAGAATTAACAATGTAACTCCTAGTTGTAAAGAGCATAATTATGATTTAATGAAAGAGAACTCATTTAATGACTACATCCCTTCTTCATTCTATATTGATGATTTTGAGAAGAAAGAATCACATTGTAGAATCCTGCTTGAGCTTAAACGTGAAAGAAAAGAAAGCTCCAAAAAGAGGAAAATCGTAAGTGGAAGAAAAGAGCTTGAAGGTGTTGTCCTAAAAGAGCTCAAGTAAAGCACCCAAGTATGTGCATTCCTTGGTGAAGAAAGGTCTAAACCTGTAATATTAGCAATTGACTTAACTACAGAGAAAGAGCAAAAAGTGGTGAAAATTCTGGAAAAAAAAATTAGGAAGTTATTGCATGGTCAGTAAAATATCTTAAGGGGATCAGCCCATCAATTTGTATGCATAAAATCCTCATGGAGGAGAATGCAAAGACTTCAATTGAACATTAAATGAGGCTGAATCCAGTCATGAAAGAGCTAGTGAAGAAAGAAGTTCTTAAATGATAAATACTGTGCTTTATATGTGTAATATCATATAGTCCTTGGGTAAGCCTCAACATGTGGTTCCTAAAAGTGGAGATGATAGTCATAAGAAATGAGAAAAATTAGCTGATAACCACCAGGACTGTGACTGGATGGAGAGTTTGCATCAAGCAGAAAAGTCAACGACCGCTACCAAGAAGGACTCATTATCCCTACCATTCATCGACCAGATGTTGAATGCTAGCGTGATTAATTCCTCACTACCGTTTTCTGGATGGATATTCTGGCTACAATCAAATAGCCATAGCACCTGAGGATCAAGAGAAAACCGCATTTACATGTCCATGGCACCTATGCTTTAAGAATGTCATTGATCGTAATTCACCTGCTACCTTCCGTATGTATGATGTCCATCTTCTCGCATTAGGGAGGTGTAATGGTCAGCTTTGAGAGCTATTTGAAATTTCTGAAACTTTACTTCATAGATGCATGGGATAAGAACCTAGCCTTAAACTAAGAGAAGTTCCATTTTTACGGGTGATAATCATATAGTTTTAAGGCATAAAATTTCATAAGAGCTAAGCTGACCAACTAAGATTCTTTCGATCAAAACTCTAATTCCACCAACCATTTAGGGAATCAGGTTGGGTGCTTAGTGGGATTTACAAAAGCGTTCATCCTAGATCGTCTCAAAATTGCAAGGCCATTGTGTAGATTGTCGAGAATGATGCAAAGTTTTAATTGAT
This sequence comes from Tetrastigma voinierianum, assembly GCA_016808115.1. Lineage (NCBI taxonomy): Eukaryota > Viridiplantae > Streptophyta > Magnoliopsida > Vitales > Vitaceae > Tetrastigma > Tetrastigma voinierianum. The sequence goes on along the minus strand of JAEQBH010004880.1, from coordinate 144,090 downwards.
GAAGCATGCGGTTCGCATTTGAGAAGATCAAAGCTAATCACATATCTCTCCCATCATGGCTGCCAATAACTGCATCGAATAAGGAATTTGAAATCATGTGTGATGCCAGTGACTATGCAATGGGAGCTGTTTTGGGACAAAGAAAAGAGAAGATTTTTAGAGCCATCTATTATGCCAGCAAGACTTTCAATGAGGCTCAAGAAAATTACTCAACAATTGAGAAAGAAATGTCAAGTAAATGGTCTTTTCTTATGAGAATTTCAAAGATACATATCGGGATCTCATGTCATCATACACACAGAGCATACGTAAACTGGGCCACCAATGGCAAAAAGGATGCCAAGCCAAGATCGATCATATATGTTAGTGTTGTAGGAATTCTAAATATAGAGATCAAGGACAAAAAGGGCAAAGGATAATGTGATGGTTGATCACTTATCCGTATCAGAGAAGTCTATCAAGATGAAAAAGAGACTAAAATAGAAGAAAAATTCATTGATGAGCAGTTATTCCAATTAATAGTTCAAGTACTCGGGTATGCTGATTTTGTGAATTACTTAGCTTGTGGAATCATGCCATCGGAACTCACTTACCAGCAGAAAAGGAAGTTGAGAACATATGCTAGGTTCTATTTATGGGATCATCTGTTGTTTAGAAGAGGAGTATATCAGATTATCAGGAGATGTGTACCTGAGAATGAAAAGGCTGGAATATTAGACAAATGTCATGCATCACCATACGGAGGACACTTGCGGATGTGACAGCTCCTAAAAATTCTCCCAGCTAGGATTTTACCGTCTACATTATTCAGAGACAGCCTCGAATGGGCCGCTAATCGCGGATAGATGCTGTGAGAACGGGCAACATTAACAAGAATGAAATGCCTCTACAAGGGATCTGGTTCGCATTTTTCTTATGTATGAGGCATAAACTTCATGGAGACCTTCAATATCTTCGCTGTATCTACACTCTCCAGCTATGATTATGTATCTAAATGGGTCAGTTTAGCTACTATGTCCCAGAAATGATGCAAACTGCTTCTAAGCATTTCAGATGTATATAAATTTTCGATTGAAAGCAACCAAATCCGTAAGTGTATGGATCACAAGTAATATAGTGGTTTTTTTATTAAAAACCCCAAGTATCAAAACCCACAAGAAAATTGGTTTAATGGGGATTGCCACCCCAAATACTAAAGAATTGTACTATCTAAGCGATATGACTGATTCGGATGATGATTAACTAAAATTAAAACTAATTAAACTAACCCAACTCTTGAAACTCAGCAAATGATTGAAGTGAAGTGAAAGAAAACTTTAATGATCTGTTGTCTCCATTGATGGGTTTATGACTTATAACCATAAAATACCGATTAAAATGAATATATTTTTGTGCTTACCCAAGGAACTCGATATGAGGTTTACACTTTTGCATCCCCGATTTCTCGATTCTTCCCTATTCTCCTTCAATCCTTCGTGTCAAACAATGTGACACTAGTTCTATGAAAAACCGCCTCCTGAATCCCCATTATCTCTTTCACGTTATAATAAAGCTGGTTTGTGTTATGTTCCGATCGATCTCCCTGGCCCTGTCTTCACATAAGGTTTAATGATGTCCCTCTTAATAAAATCCACCTAGTACTAGGCATTCCTAATTTCCCAGATCTCTTTGATTAAGTTAATTCATTTTTTATAATTATAGGACATTAGAGGTCAAAATCTATTCCTAAGGGGATGCTTCCAGTTGTCACTCTAGAACCCTCAGCCTCTAGTTCAATCACTCTCTAGCATACCACAATTAGGATAAAAACCTCGGAGCACAAAAGGAAACTACATACTTACAACTCAACACAAGCATAATCATCAAAATCATACAATAAACACCATAAGTCACCCACCACCTCAACAACCAGCCCTGGGGGGAGAAATTAGCCACTCATAGCACTTCAAACCCAAAAATATCATATTTAAACCAACAAAATACTTAAACATTAAGAATAAGAGCAGTTTAGGAATAAAAACATCATATCAATCTCGGTCTAAACTCAGCCCACATACAAGTTATCCTCTAGCAGCTAGATCTTCCAATTCAACACCAAAAATGAGCTCAAGATCAAGTAAAACTAAAAGCCCTAAAAAGTTATTCAAGAAAAATAGAGGAGAAACCCTAAGGAGGTTGTTCTTCCTCAAAAACCGAACCTAAAACAAGTCTAAAAGACTACTATTTATATGCATTGGAAAATGGGCCAATGATGGGCTAAAAACTCGAAGTTTGTTGATCCAGCCCATAGTCCTTCGCCTTGGCGAAGTCAGGTGTCTTCATCTTGCATATTCTTCATTCGCGGAGGCGAAGGTTAGGTTTGCCTAGGCGAACCTACGGGTGGTGTTGAAGTGGCATGGCGCCTTTGCCTAGGCAAGCTGCTTCTCGCCTAAGCGAACCCCTTCGTCGAGGTGAGCTGCTCCTTCGCCTAAGCAACCCCCTTCGTCGAGGCAAGCTACTCCTTCGCCTAAGCGAACCCGAGGCTTAGCTTTTTGCATCCTTCAACTTTGCATCATCAAATCTTCCTCTTCACCTTGGAGAACCTATCGCCATACATGGTGAGCAACTTGCTACAAATCAAGAACTTTCTCTTCACTCTGATTTTTCCATCACTTTGCTTGATTTTTCCTTCTAATCCCGGCAAAACATAAGCAAATGGGAGATTAATGTAATATTGATGAACAAGGAGTGAATCTAGCATTTGAGTTGTATAAACATACGAAAAACACTCAAAATGCGTGCATGATTCACACCGAACACCCCTTAAATCCCAACATTTTGCTTTTCCTCAAGCAAAGAAGCAACTCATTTTCCTTATTCAAAACTAATAGAAATAAGTTATATGAAATTAGATAATATGATAAACTCGCCATGAGATAGCTTTATACAACACAAAGAAAACTTTGACATAGCATTTTTTAAAAATAATAGATTGACCATGAGTTAAACAACCTAAACCAAAGTTCTCAAGTGTGTGTGTGGTAAAGTCCTACCCTCTTCTAGCCAATTGCAGTTCGAATGGATTTAGATCACCATGATTGGAATGGGGATCTCTTACCCACCTGGTAAGTGTGTAAGACTCCATATGCTTGCTCGGGCATATATCACTCTCCACTAATGTAGGCATATACACAACCTTGTGGATCAATTAGGTCTTACATAGCTCAGAGTGTGTATGGCTTAGGTAAGGTAGCAATGATCATTTAGGCTTTTAGTTTACCCATAACATACACATTTTCTTTTTTCATACTAATTGTTCATCCTTTGCATTTTTCCTTCTTCATCAACCTCTTAGCTTCCCCCAAACTTAGCTTACTTCATATTTTTATTTGATAGCTCCCCCAAACTTGCATGATTTTCACCATCCTCACAAGAACACCAAGAACTTTATTTTTCATATTACAAAGCACGGAGTACTGCAATGTTCAACCCCTTTAAGCTTTCTACCTACCCCATGTAACGAGCTTTAGCTTAGTAACTCCCTGACCAGTTGGCCTTAGGGTACTAGGTGTAGAGCACCCCTAAGAACTTACTTGTTCAAGGTGGGAAGGCTACAAGGCAAAACTTACTCCTCCTTGCTTTATTCTTTCTTTTTTCCCTTTTTTATTTTTTCTTTTTTTCTTTTTTCCACCCCAAAACCTCCTTTTATCTTCCATTCAAAGCACATCCTCTTCAACCAAATCCTCAATTCACACTACATGTATTCACAAGATATCAGCATTGAAATCAACATGGTAGGGTAAACAAGGGCTTTGACTAAAAAGTATTCAATAAAAAGGGACAAAGGGTTCATTCTTGGCTTTTCTTGAAATAAAATGGCTAATATGGCTCAAATTAGTGACTGCGGATATGCGAATAAAAGGTTAGCTAGAAAGGTTCAACCGGTCCAAGCATACTTCATATCATTTCCTAATTGTCGTGTTGCTCTAGATTTTTCCTCGCGATAATTGAACAAGTTCTATAGTCTTGAGGTCAAAATATGAAATGATCACCTAATTCTTCTCTAAACCAAGCAAAATTGACCAAAAAGGGTACATGACTTGTGCTAAAGATACTGAGAACAAGTGGTTAGGTTTACAACTATGTGGTCAAACCATTATGCTTGATGTTCAAATATCTCTCATTTTCTTCATGTGAGAGAAGGTTTAATCATTATTCATCATAGGCATCATAATTATCTTAAAACAAGCTCAACCCAAAACAAAAACAACCTAAAAATGAAAAAATTAACCTAAAAAATGAAAACACAAAAAGGAAACTAAAATACACAAGCAATAAAAAGAGAACACTAAAGATAAGATAAAGAAAACACTAAAGATAAGATAATTGAAGCTGCTAGAAAAAATTTAAAAAAAAAAACAAGGGGAAATTCCCTCAATACCCCTAAACTTAAAACTTACATTGTCCTTAATGTTTAAAATATGAAAGATAAGAACAGACTCCCATAGATGATCAAGTGTGACCATTGGGCTTGTGTGTGGTGGGTCTTGATGAAACTCCCTCAATATGTTTCAGCTTCAATTCCCTGAAAAGCAAAAACCAAATAAACACTTAAAATAAAATCAACATGCAACACATGCTAAAAATAACTAAACAAAACAACTAAAGTACTAGATGGATGAAAATCCTTTGCTCCGTTTTCAGAGTCTAGTTAGATTCATTAGGGAAGTCCGAGATCTTCGCTTTGGCCCTTCATCCACTGTGGCCAATACTCCCTCTTCATCCTCATCACGCATGAGGATAACTTCCTTCACCTCCGAATAGGTGATGTAGCTCATGCCAACTCTTGGTGGGGAAAGATGTTGGTTTCAAATTCTATATCCTTCAAGAATGTCCTATTGAAGGATCTTGGGTGCTTGCTCCTCAAAATGATGAAATGAGCTCTCTATCCGCATGCACGCTATTTTCTTCATCTCAGAAGTTGTATGCTTTTATGAGGTCAACTTCACTTTTCCTACCAACATGTAAGGTCATCTCCCCATGTTCTACATCAATCCATGCTTGACTTATGGCATTGGAAGGTGTTCCTATAGATGGCACTCGATGGTCCCCTTCCATGCCCAAAGTCACAAAGTCTATGGGGAAATTAAACTTATCAATGCCAACCAAAACATTTTCAATCATATTCGCGGGACGGTGCTCTTCAACTTGCCTTTTCCACTAAGAGCTCTCTTCATTAGCAAGTTCATTCTTTTTCTCCTCAACCAATGCTCTGCTTCTTCGATTTCCTTAAAACTCATAAGCAATAAAGTTACATTCTTTTTCCTCATCCTTTATGTCATTGGGAGTGTCCTTGATTATCGCCTCCTCTACGCCCACGAGATACTTGCCGCTGATCGGAATCTCAAAAGTTATACACAAGTCTATAACACCATTACAAAAGGACTATTATTTTAACTCGCAACTACGCCATAAAACTTGTTGACCGACCAAAACTTAATATATAATAATAAATTCTCGCCACTATTACCAAGGATTAAATAGAACTCGACAACTGCCATAAACTTACCGATGTGGCTGCCTTAGCTATTTGATTAGTTAAAAGATTGTTTCATTTGGAGTAAAATCATGAATAACAGTGGTTTTGATCCGTTATGTCGCAAGTGCAATGTGTCGAACAAGTAGTAAATCGATTTGGGTCCGCATATCGATCCCACAAAGATCTCAAGAATTCTCGATCAACTGCCCCGACTACTCAAAATCTACACTATTTGGACTCTGATAGACAATTGGAATCAGCTTTGAAAGCTTGAAATAATAAAAACTAAAAAAAAAACGATATAAATGAATAACAAATGAAATGAATACTGAGTTAATGAAAGAACAAATTTAGACTGAACAGTTATCTCTAAAGAAAACATCAATAACCGCCATCGTGGAAGAATCAATTCTACAGCTTGTAATCGTAATTTTGCTTTCTCGAACCACGATTTTAAAACTAGTCCAAGGGAGTAAGGCAGTGAAGTTGATCTCTCCAAATCTCCACCGCTCATCATCTCACCTTCACCGTTTCTTTCAAGACAGCTGGCTAGATGACTACTTTAAATCAAGTTATCCTTTGCTCTGGGTATTTTTCTTTCTCAATACTTCATACCCATAAGATGGACTAACCCCGAGTTCCTTAAATATAGTCAATGCAGAGGTTTCATCAGATCGGTTTCTCATCCTCGTACTAGAATGTGTTTTATTCTTTCCCCTTGATTAGATCCTCTAACACGGATTGAATTCTAATTATTCGAATTGAGGTGAACTATCTCTGCATGCTTAAATTGATAACTCACTCAACTCATTCTCTAAGCCATGAGAAGAGGATGTACGATTTAATTATGTAGAGCCAATTAGATCATCAATATCGCCCCAGATACCTGTGAATTGTTCATTACTCAGAATGCCTTCTCTCAGGTCACCGTAGGGCCTCCCGAAACGAGCTTGAAATAATCTCGCTCTCGGGTCACGAGACCGATGTCGGGATTCAATTCCAAAACACTCGCAAAACCGCCAAGTCGATTTATAATCTAAAGTTCAAGAATAATGAATAAAATCAGAGGGAGATAATTTCGACAATAACGCCAATTCAATGGAAGTCGGGTTTCTAAATTACCGATTATACCATACATTGGCTACTGATCAAGAAAACCATCAGATATTTAAACTCGGTGGTTCGAATCCAAAATTTGCTGGAATTCAAACAAACTGCACAGCACTAAGAAATATAAATCGCATCTCGCCTAAAACCTTTGCCAGCCTAACGCCCAAATCCAAATTAGAACGAAAATACAAACTAATTCCACCTAATCTAAAATGAAAAGAAAAGAAAAGAAAATAAAAGTACATGAGCCAATGTAATTCGCATCTCTCCTTCAAGTCGCCCGAGCTACTTTTCTTCAAGAGCAAATTGTGGTATTTATAGGGGAGTTCTCAAGTCAGCCCTAATTTCGATGCACTTCTTTTGAACTCGCAGCTAACTCGCCCCAATATAAAGCTGATACCACGCACATCGAGTCCTTGTCGCGACCTTTGTTTCAGTCTTTGTCGCAGAAGCCTTTGTTTGGTTGCGATACGTCTGATTCAAATGATGTCGCTGACACCGGATGATGTCGCAATTCTTTCTATCGCTGATGTCGCTGATCGCTTTAGGACGCCACGACTTAACCTTTCAGATTTGATGTCGCAACTCCTGATGTTGTCGCGACCGTCTTGTAGCCGATGTCATGATATCCTCTCATGTTTGAAATCTCAAGTCCTTACCATTGATGTCGCGGACAACCAGGTGTCGTCGCGAATTTTTCTCTTACAATCAAGGTCTAGATCGCTGGATGATGTCGCGACTTCTTCTCGCGGGGCTGATGTCGCGACAAACTGATCTTGTCGCCATCTTCTTCAGCAGATTCACATGTCACGACCATTTAACTGATGTCGCGACATAAATGTTCAGTCAATTGTTTATCTTCTATCGCCACTTCTTTTTTTGGTGTCGCGACCTCATTTTCCACTGTACTGAGTTAAATTATGTCGCAACCTTTGATTGATGTCGCGACATCATGTCTTCTTTATCAATTCCTGGTTGCTTGACCTTGAGTTCCTTTCACGCCTCAAATGGCTTTGTCTCCAATACACTTCATTTGCGACCGTTTTGTAGTTGCAACCGACAGCGCATTTTGATTTCAAAGCCTCTGCGACATCAAATTCCTTAACCTCAAGGCTCTCCCGCTGCAACTCCTTCGCCCAATTATATCGCATCGTCACCCACATTCTACTCCCCTCACCGCAAATTCCGCTCTTTGAATTCCTACTCCGCACAGATTGGTGAAGTTTATTCCATATTCTTGCATATAAATCGCCTTTATATAAAATCAATCGAAAATGGACTGAAAATAGATGACTTTTTAAGCTCATTAGTTGCCCAATTGATTTTTCTATGTATCACAGAGCTTCAAGCAGACTCGATCTTTCATTCTGGCTTCCCATGCGGCATGGTCTTTCTTTATCATATTCCATAAGGCATAAAATTGATCTTCATCAAAATGTTGTTGGATTTGTTCTTGATTATTGTAACTCGAAATTTCCTTGACATTGAAAATTTTGGTTTCTATAGGAGAAACTTTATTTGTCCTCCAACCCGAATGATAGTAGCTCGGCCATAATGTGTTGGGGTTGAAAGTAATGACCTCCATTGTAGAAGAAATAATTGGGTGCTCTTTGAGTTTGTTGGTCAATGAGGTTTGTGCGAGCATCAATCTTTTTCTCAAGTGTGGATAGGCGCTCATCTATCAATAGATTATTCATTATGAAGAACATATGAAAGAAAAAAAAATGCAAAATAAAGAAACAATAAAGTATACTAAATACAAATAAAATACAAAGAAAATATGAAAATAAAATTTTTGCTCAAATTAGCAAACTTATCTTTGGCTTTAATATTAATTGTCTCACTAAACCGCTTCTTTCCGAATAATAACCACACAAAAAACTTTGCTTTGGTTATTCGATGCATATAAATTCAAGAAACAACTAAATCCGCAAGTGTATGGATCACAAGTAATATAGTGGCTTTTTAATTAAAAACCCCAAGTATCGAACCCATAGGGAAAATTAGTTTAAATGGGGATTAAAATTCTCACACAGAATTTTTACTATTTAGTTTATTACGACTAATCGGGATGATGATTAACTAAAATTAAAACTAATTAAACTAACCAAACTTTGGAAATTCAAGAATGATCAAGTAGTTTAAAGAAAACTTTAAAATGATCATTGTCTCCCCATTGATGGGCTTGTCACTTATAACCATAAAATATCGACAAAATGAATATATTTCGTGCTTACCCAAGGAACTCGGATATGAGGTTTACACTTCTCGTGTCTCCGGGATTATCACATCTCATTCCTATTCTACTTTCGGTCCTTCTAGGTCAAACAATGTGATACTGGTTCTAAGGAAAATCAATTCGGGGGTTATGCTCCGACGACTCCTTCGGCCCTTACGATCTTCACATAAGGTCGATGATGTCCTCTTAATAAAATCCACCTAGTACTAGGCATTCCTAATTTCCTAGATCTCTTTGATTAAGTTAATTCATTTTTAATAATTGTAGGACATTAGATGTCAAAATCAATTCATAAGGGGATGCTTCCAACTGTCACTCTGGAACCCCTTGCGCTTTAGATCTCAACTTCACCCTCTAGCATGCCACAATTAGATAAAACTACTAATAAAGGGAAACTTACCATACATAAAATCTCAACACAAGCATACCACCAAAATCATATAATAAACACCATAAGTCACCCCACCACCTCAAAGAACCAAATTTCTAAGTGAGAAATTAAATAATATAGCACCCGAAACCTAAAAAAATATCATATTTGCACCAAATAAAATATTGAAACGTTAAGAATAAGAGCAGAGTTTAGGAATACAAAAGAAATATTATATCAATCTCATCAAAAACTTGGCTCCATTGCTACAAGTTATCCCCTAGCAACTGGATCTTCCAATTCAGCTCTAAAAATGAGCTTAAGATCAAGTAAAACTAAAAACCCTAAAAAGTGATTCAAGAAGAAAGAGAAGAAACCCTATGGAGGTGTTCTCCTCAAAATTGAACCTAAAAAAATTCTCAAAGACTACAATTTATATGCATTCAAAATGGGCCAATGATGGCTCAAACTCACAAAGTTTTCTAATTTAGCTCTTAATCCTTCGCTCAAAGTGAGAGGTCCCCGCCGCGAAATGCGTCTTCATCTCAGATACTCTTCGCCTTGATGAAGACAAGCTTTTCTCTAGGAAAACCTTCACCACGGCAAAGGTTAGGTTCACCTAGGTGAACCCAAGGGTGGTGTTGAAGTGGCATGGCTCGGGCCAGCGAGCCGCTCCTGTCGATAAACCCAATGGAACAAAACCCGATAAAGGAAATGAGTACAAGACACTAACATTACAGTCATAAGCATACTCTCATGTCAATGTCTTTTGGGCTTGGCGTATTCCAATCTTATATATTAGCTTCTTAAATGTCGAGGTTAGCAAATGACTTTGTGAATAAGTCCGCTTAGATTATCACTTAAGCGTATTTGTTGATCATAAATTTCGCCACTCTTCTGGAGTTCATGTGTATAAAAGAACTTTGGAGAAATGTGTTTAGTTCTATCTCCTTTGATCTATGCAATGCATGCAGCATCATCTTCAAATAATGTTGTCATACTAGCTTTGAGAGAGGGGAGTCAGCATGATTCTTGGATATGTTAAATCATTGATCTTTTCCATATACATTCACGATTTGCTTCGAGAATTGCTATAATCTCTTAATGATTCGATGATGTGGCCACCATTGTCTGCTTAAAGGATCTCCATAAAATGGAAGTTCCATTACAATTAAACACATACCCTACTTGTGATCTGGCTTATGTGGGTCTGAGAGGTATCCTGCATTAACATATCCAAGCAATTGTCGCTTGACCTTTCTTTGAGTAAAATAATTTATCGCTTGTTCCGAGGCCATTATATATGCTTGATACCATTCCAATGTCTTTAGGTTTGAGCATAATTGTACTGGCTAATATATTGACAAAAAAGCAATATCTAGGCCAATACAGTTAGCAAAGATACATAAGTGCACCAATGGCACTAAGATATGGTACTTCAGGACCAAGTAATTCTTCACTCTTTTCACAAGGACGAAATGGGTCCTTTTCACATCAAGTGAACAGACAACCATTGGAGAACTTAAAGGGTGTGCTTTATCCATATAAAAGTGCTTTAAAAAAATTTTAGTATATACCAATTAGTGAACTAAAACTCTAGAAGGGAAATGATCGATCTGCAAGCTGAGACAAAATTTTGTTTTCCAAAGATCTTTCATCTCAAATTCCTTTTTCAAATATTTTGTTGTTCTTGTGAGCTCTTCAAGAGTTCCAACAAGATTTAAATCATTAACATACACAACAATAATTGCAAATCCGGTTTCCAATTTCTTGATAAAGATGCATGGGCATATAGGGTTGTTTGCATACCCTCCTTTCAATAAATACTCGCTAAGGCGATTGTACCACATGCGTTCGAATTGCTTCAATCCATATAGAGATCGTTGTAATTTGATTGAGCACATACTACAAGACTTTGTATTATTTGATTCATGCAATTTAAATCCTTAGGATTTTCATATATGTCATTATCTATGTATCCATATAGATAAGTTGTGATGCCACACCCATGAGATGCATATCTAGTTCTTCTCGAGACCGTTGCTTATTAAAAAGCTTAAAAGTGATCGTGGTCCATGACAAGAGAATATGTTTCATTGCACCAGTTCACGAAACCTTGTGTTACTAATCACGCCTTTTATCTTATGATCTCATTGTTTTCATTGCGCTTTCGTACAAATACCCTTTTGTACCCAATAGGATTTACACCTTTAGGTGTTTGGACTAAGGTCCAAAAACTTCTCGTTTGATTAATGAGTTTAAATCTGCTTGTATAGCTTCTTTCCATTTTGGCCAATCATTTCTTTGTCGACATTCTTCCACATTTTGTGATTAGGGATCCTCATCATTTCTTATGATGTCTAAGGCCACTTGGAAAGCAAAAATATTATTGATAATAATATCATTTCGATCCCATTTATATCTCCCTTGTGCACATAACTCATTGAGATCTCATAATTTTCAAGTACCTATGCCTCTTTAGGGGATGTTTCTTTATCTCGAACCTCTTCAAAGGTTTATTGTTCAATATATATTTTTGGTAGGGCCTCATGTTTACCATATACTTCTTCGGGGCTTTTTTTATCATATGCCTATTGTACTTTTGTTTATCGTGCACCTCTTCGAGTAATAATTTTTCTGAAGTATCTCTTCAAGAGTCATATCTTGAAAGTAAATATGTCTCTACGCTTCAAAATGTATCAGACTACTTGCTAATTGTCCTTCAAGACATCAACTGTGTTGAAGCATTTATGAATGAGATATGACTTTGTCACTTTCTTTGTATCAATAAAGCAAACTGGTAATTGATTTCGGGCCATATTTTGAAAATGAATCCATCCTTTTGAACTTCCACCACATTGATTTCAGACGGTAGATCAAAATGAGACAGGATGCATTCCAAGTAATTTCATCGTTTTCCGAACCGACTTTTCTCCCCCCTAATGGTAGGAATACACTCATTAAAATGAAAATCCGCAGAGTGAGCTATACAAACATCTCCCATTAAGGGTTCAAGATATCTTATGATAGACGAAGAATCAAAACCTACATACATCCTAAGTCTTCATTGGGGACCCATTTTAGTCCATTGTGTAGGTGCGAATGGTATATAAACTGCACAAGCAAAGATTCATAAATGATAAAAATTTGGTTTTTCGTCTAATACAAGTCATATGGGAGTATTCATGGTGTAAGTTTTTTGGCCTCCATCAGCAAACCAAGCTTACAAGATGGTATAACAGCATCGTCCCCAAGAAGAAGTTGACAATTTGGTTTTCATTAGTAGAGGTCAAGCTATTAATTGAAGACATTTGATAAGGGATTTGCTATATAGTTTTGGGTATATAAAGTGAGCACAAGATGCTCAACATTTATCCTAACCGACATGCACAGCGCACGATGAAGGTAAACTCACTGAGTTGTCAAGTCTGGATAGTCTTGATTAGATAATTAGAAACCGGGCCATAATTTGATCATTTGTGCAAGGAGAAGCAAAGGCAACATTTCGTGAAAAGAAGGCCAAACATGTGATTCACCTCGCATGTGAATCTATTAATACTACGAAGTAATGGAAAGGTCCACATGACTCGATGGACAGTCCACATATGTCCTCAAAATTTTCTAAGAAGACCGGTGGGACTTAAATGTGACTTTGCTAAAGCATGTCTGACTATCAATTTACTCAGGAGCAAGAATGGGTATTCATCGGGAAAAAGAATCTTCTAGCTCTTTAGTGGATGCCCATGTGAGTGTTCTATGATTCTCGGCATCATTGAGGACCCAGGGTAACCTAACTTGTCATGCCAAAGAACAAAAGTCATTGGTTCATTGAACTTCTGGTTCACAACAACATATGACTCGATAGGTTTCATATTTTTATGATATAACCCAAAGGAGTAGGCTAAGATTTTTTCCATTATATGTTTCTTGCCATAAACAATAGAGGTTTCTGTATTACCTTCATTCATAGTTTCAATATGATATCATTTTCTGCAGATATCTTTAAAGCTAAAACAAATTTTGTGGATTTCAAATACGTGATCATTGATATGGGAACCTAGTTCCATTTAGTATGTTACTATGTTTGCTCTTCAGTGGGCCTTCACTAAGCTCTAGGGTACCAAATATAAGACATGAGTACAAAGGCAAAAAGTGTATGTGTGCTCACATTGGCATTTGTTAATGTCAAATCTAGGGAAGTATCTTTATCTCAAAGAATTGTGTGTGGTTGTACACGCAAGACATATATCACCATCATTCATTCGAGATCAATAACACATGGATTTCACATAAAACTACAAACATTATAGATAAGTTAAGGATTGAATATCGATTGATTTATATTAAGACTACAATTGTTGCATGGAACAAGTATCAGGATATTACGCCGTGGACTAACCAAAGTCCCCAACAACCGCACCTCTAAAACTGTTTAAATCATTTTTTCTAAATTTTTATTCATCATAATCTGTCGAAATTCACTCGTCTTCTATCACTGCAAGTGCATGTGTCAACAAGTGGCCAAAGTGGATTATAAGTCCAAATATCATTCACATATGGATTGATAAGAAAATTTAAAGATCAAGTACCCCTACTACTCAAGATCATCACTATTCGAACCTCTAACTTAATGAGTGGACTAACTAACATAATCGAATAAAAGTGTTTTGGCTTAATTTTCCCGAATTGAAAATATGTTAAAACTAAAGAAATTAAAGGTTTCACTGAGATTTAATAACACTGGGAATGGGACCAGTGTTCTGATCATCAATTTGCATATTGTTCAAAATTAGTATAGTTATGTGCTTGAAATCATGAATTTGTCCAAGAGCATAATAGTATAGTCTTGAAATACCTTCAAATACTATACATTTCACCATTTAGATCACCATATTCCTACACCAAGTCAATGTGTCTAAACAGCTACTTTTAGGATCAGATTTCTCTTTAAGAATTGGTTGTCTTTCCTAAACCAGTACTACTCAATCATTTATCAGGACTGAAGTTAGCTTGCCCCATAGACAGGGTAACACAAGTCTCCTCCAATGTAATTGGTACCTCTTTCTGCAATTTGATCAAAATAATCACTCCCAACAACAAAATCATAAACATTCTTTCAAACTGAGATGAAACCTTTGAGTATTAAACTAACAAATCACCAATGGTCCTTATTCCTCGAGAACATACTTGTCACTGTATGGAACCACAAAGTCGAGGTTAGAAACATCTGTGATTTATCAAAGTGATACTTAGAGTACATTAGTTATAAGGGTATCAATCTAGCATACCACTAAGGCTATTGCTCTTTGCTCTCAGGAACACACTTCTTTGTGTCACTCAAAGGGATCCTAGAAATCAGAGCACAGATACAGTTCCTTTCTAGGTATACTTTACTAATACTTAGAACATTTCTTTTAAAGAAAAAAACCATTTAGATCAATCCAGCTTTCAAACTACATCATTCTACTTAAATGCTAAATGATGATCAAACACCAATCCTTCCTAAAGGGAGCTTATTTTCCATAATCGGATCACAAGCAACAACGACTAGTCGATCAAAAAATTAATAAATTTAATTTCAAACTCAAGAAAAGGTTTTCTAGAAATATTTCCAATTTTCCTTTCAAGTTCAAACATAAATGAAGCTTGATATACAAGGATCCCAACTTAATATCATGTTTCTAAGTATCGCCTACTCTAATCCTTAAAATGTAAATGAAAATAAAATAAAATATGTACAAAAGCTTCAATCTCTCTTTCGTCTCCTCTAAAGATGATCCTCTTTGATGTCTCGATAATCGATTCTTTTCTTTTCCTCTATCTCTTTCCATTTATGCTCATTAAATTCTAAGTCGGAATCCTATAGTAAAATTTTTTGCGGGACTTCAATGCAAGCCCACTTAATAATTTTTTACACACGGGCATAACAATGCATTATTACAAGATCCTTTGTTCGCCTTCAAGCTTTGTTATGGCATTGTCACAACAATCGTCGCCATTATCTTCCATATTTGCTGTATGTTTGTCACTTAATAAAGCTCTGGAATGTCGCGACAATTGTTTCTCATCTTTTGTTGTCCAAGTTTGTCTAGACAACTCCCTCTTTGTTGTTCAGCCTTTGATCTTTGGTAAATTTTCCTGACAAACTTATCATTTTCGTGACAATGTTGAGCCTGATGTCTTCGCATTGTTGTGAGACGGTCGCACACTATGGTCATTATTCATCTTAGGTCATTGTCACGACAAATATTCTATTGATTTCTCAGGTGCTCTTCTCATGATTGTCGTGACAAAGATTGAGATGTCGTGACAAATGTTCTTTGCCTTCCTCCTTGTACTATTTACGTGACAACTTTGGAAATGTCGCTACAACTTTCAGTTGTCTTCTCAGGGATTCTTCTCAATATTTGTCGTGACAGAGTTTCCATTGTTGCTGCATTTATTCTGCTATTTGCCTTTAGTTTAGTCGCGACAATACTGAAATTGTCACGTCATTCTGTTTTTCCTGTCTTGCTAAACCAGCTTGTTTTTCGCTATTTTGCTTTCTTTTACTTCCTCAATCCTGCAAAACACTAACTGCAAGATTCATAATTTTGCATCAAATTAAACATTAAGGTCTCAAATATACATGAAAAATAGACTTAAAATTAGATGAGTTTCACACTCATCAAACTCCCCCAAACTTAAAGTTTTGCTTGTCCCCAAGCAAAGAAAATACTCATTTTTTGTCCTCAAGCAATTCAAACTGATTTTAAAGCCATTTTTCATCTCAATCATCTTTTCAAAAATATCAGCAATTTGGATTCAATGAAATGTCAATTGTGATATCAATTCCAACTAAACTTCAATTTAGGAATCCTAAATATTTTTAATTCAGATCATTCAATAAATGTGATCATTCGTTAATGTAAACAACTACCCACCTGGTCAAGATTGTGTTGGTCTTCCCTTATGACAAATTTGTAGGTTAAGTAACCCATATATATTATAAAAGTAACAGAAGTCTCTTCAAAGTGGCTTAGGTCCCATAAAGTTTGAGTTGTCATATTACCTCCCACTAATTTAGGCATAACACCACTCAGGATCAAATAGGTCTTATAGGCTTATAATGTATGGCTTAGGCATCAAGTAGTTGACTAGACATTTAAGGCTCAAGTTCACCCAAAGTGCACATACTATTCAACATTTTGGCTTCAAACTTCTCGTCTTTTCTTATCTACTAAAAACATCTTTCAAGCTCCCCCAAACTTGGTTTGGTGCATCCTTCTTCATATTCTCCATTGTGGCATTTTCTTTTTCCACTTTCTACTTTCAATTCAATTCATAAGCTCTTTTCTTTTCATTTTGTTCAAGATTTTGGGAATGGTGCAATGTTTTACCTCCTTAAGCTTTCTACCACCCTTAACACACTTTGGGTAAATAACTCCCATACCAGTTGGCATTAGAGTACTAGGTGTTAAACACCCCTAAAAACTTAATGGCTTAAGGGAGGAAGGCTACAAGGCAAACCACATTCCCCCTTGAAACTGTATGATTTTTCAGCTTCTCAATTTTTTGTCATATACTTTAGTACATCTTACTGGGGCCATCTCCCTTTCACATCCCTAATTCTATCCTTCACTCTTTTCAAAATTGTACTCCCCCAAACTTGTCCTCTTGATTACTTTTCATGCACTCACCTTGCAAATTAGGCAAACAAGGGGTTCTTTACTGAAGGATCAGATTTAAGGAAAGGTCTCGGTTTTTCATGTGGCTTTGATGATGAAATTGGCATTAGGCTCAAAATGTAACATCCCGAAAAATACCCTATCAGTTTTCGGACTTGTTTAGGGTATATTAAAAGCTAAATGGAATTTTTCGGAAATAAAATAAGAGACCCAAAATGAATATTAGAGATTAAGGGTAAAGTGGTACTTACTACTGGAGGACATAAATGTATAAATTAAAAGTTAATATGCACTTATGGAAATTGAAGAAAATTTGTGGTCAAATTGTAATATGGCATAAGTTGAATTTCAAAAGGGAAGAATCTATGACTTAAAGGCAATGTTAAAAGAACCCAAAAATGGGTTTTTTTATTTAAAGGCCAAACACGGCCTTAACAAATCCATGGATAAGACCAAAATTGGTCTCATTTGAAGGGAGAAACCGTGAGAGAAGAGGGAAGAGAAGAGAAGAAGAAGATGAAGGGGAGAAGTTCACAAAGCCAAACAAGGTATGGAACCAACTCGATCATGGAATCAGGAGTGGATTCATGGGAATTTTAAGGCTTTGTATGATTAATAGCTTGTCTCCAAATCTAGGGTTTTGATAGAATTGCATCCTAACTCTTAGATTTCTTGGAATTAAGGTTGGTAAACCAAGGAACAGAAGATAAGTATGGAATCCCCTTTAGGTTGAATTCATGGTTAAATTAGATAGAATGTATTAGGGTTTAGAACAAACCCTAACAACTCTCTATGTTTGGATCATGGGTTGTGACCCATATTAGAATTGTTTTGAAGGATTTCATGATATGTTTTGAAATAAGATAAGTTGAAAGAGGAATTGAGGCAAAGAGGTTATAAAGAGAAATAGGAAATGGTTTTGATGTGTGTATGAAGACAGAGTTGAATCGGGTAGCAAAATATGGAAAATGGAACAAAACACACATTCTAGGGCATTTTGGGACATGTACTGCACACCTTGAACATGTACCGATACATGTTAGGTTCTGGTCATTTTGGGCCAACATGTACCGGTACAAGTTAGGGGTGTACCGGTACAAGTTAGGGGTGTACCGGTACATGTGATGCTCTGATTCCTGTTTCGACCATTTTTTGTATTTTAGCCATACCTTGCTCATTTCTTATCCGATTTGAGTGATTCAAGTGGCTAATTAAAATAAACTTCAAGGAGAAACAAACATATAGAAATAGCTACCTTCTAAATATGACTCTAAGTGGCCCGAAAATTCACTCAAAGTGGGGCCATGTGCAGCCAATTCATGTATCGCTTTAATCCTAGAGTAGTCCGGATTGTTTCTGACGTATTCAGTTCCTAAGGTTCATTTGGTGATTCCAGTTGAGGAGAACCCTTAGCACCTTATCTTTAAAGGGAGTATAAAGATGCAGTGTCAAATATAGAGACAAGGCACTGGAAACGAATATTGAAAAACTGTCTCCGGTAAAATCAGAACCGAATTAGTTGGCATGGAAATGCCATAACTTGAGTTTGGATGATCCGATTGGAATGATTCCAATTTCTAAGTGAAATAGATTCATAGAGGGACTAGAATACATGAATGATGTGTGAATACATAGGCATTATACGGTACAAGTATATGAAATTCCATATGTAATAGTAACATGAAAAATATAAGAAATGCAAAATGTATAGCGGTGTTCATGAAACATAAATATGATATGAAATATGAAAACGAACTGAAACGTAACCATGAACGTGAAATACAATATGTCATGAACACATAATGTGGCTAAGAATGCCCCTATTATAAGATAGCAAGTTACTGAACTCATAAATTGTAAAACTCCGCTCTAAGACCTGGTTCAATGACACAAAGACTTCGTCGTGATTAAGGTTCCAAGACTTCGATTAAAGTACTTCTACTCCCGATTAGTGCTCGACACTCCCCGACAGTACTTCCAGACTTCGATTAGTGCTACGACACTTCGCCCCTAAGTGCTACTGCACTCCCGGGTCTGACATAACACGCACTGCATCGAATAGCATCTTCTGCACTTATCAGGTTGTGTCCTACTCATTCCAGATACATTAATAGGAAGTCAAACAATTTATACGATAAGACTCGAATAAAGAACAAGAGCAAAGATCCGAATGCACCTCTCAGATCCGTCTCGTAGCACCCAGGGGGCACTCCGCATCCGATTAAGTTCGTAGCACCTACTTCCGGCACTCTATATCCTGACATTAAGTTCCTCGTAGTAGCGCGACTACCTGCACTCTATATCCGACAGTTCCGTAGCACTCCACCCGCACTGGCCCCGCAACATATAAGTTCCAGAGGTACCCACCGCACTCCTCGTGACAAAGTAAGTGAAGTTCCGTAATATGCATAAGTCCGCAGTACTCACGTGGTACCCCAAGTGTAACTCGACATATTATGATTTAAACCAATAATCTCTCGTTGGCTGGATATAGTTCTAATCAGATGAACTGTGATATGCATCCATAGATTCAGATTCGCTGCGGACCAATGTCCATATCTGAAATGTATCCGCATAAGTCCGACCGACCTTGCATGCATATGATTCTCTGACTGCTCGACTTATCGTACCTACGGGTACCTTCACACAAGAATAAGATCCGTAAGACAATAATAAGTTCTGTAACCCATGTATAAGGTCCGTAAGACAAGTATACGCTTTGTAGGACATGTATAAGATCTGAAATACATGTCTAAGTTCTGTAATACCATTAAAAGATCCGTAAGATAAGTATACGCTCCAGTGACATGTATAAGATCCAAATACATGCCCAAGTTCTTAATACCAAGATAGTAGATCCGTAAGATAAGTATACATTCAGAAGACATGGATAAGATCCGAAATACATGTCCAAGTTCCCATAATACCAAGAAAGATCCCGTAGAAGATAAGTATAATGCTTCCGTAAGACATGTATAAGATCCGAAATACATGTCTAAGTTCCAGAATACCAAGATAAGATCCGTGAGATAAGTATACGCTTCAGAAGACATGGATAAGATCTTAAAAATACATGTCCAAGTTCTGTAATACCAGTATAAGATCCGTAAGATAAGTATACGCTCTCAGAAGACATGGATAAGATCCGAAATACATGTTCAAGTTTTGTAATACCAAAGATAAGATCCGTAGATAAGTATACGTCAGAAGAAATGTATAAGATCTTAAAATACGTGTCTAAGTTCGTAATACCGCATAAGATCCGTAAGATAAGTATATGCTCAGAAGATATGTATAAGATTCCCAAATAAATGTATAAGTTCAAGTATCACACGAGTAAGATCCTCGAAATCCTGCACAAGTTCAAGAATACAAATATAAGTTCCAGAAGACCGTAATATACTTAGTATAAGTATAAGTTCGGTGAAGACCGTGGATATACTTTAGTACAAGTATAAGATACGGCATCGTATGGTTTTATAGTACTTACAAATACTTCTTCGTATAAGAATAAGTTCCGCACACATACGTCTGCACTTCAGGATACCACTTGCAATTCCTCCGAACAAGTGTAAACTCAGTATAAGCATAAGTTCTCAGAATTCCTACTGGAGATCTAATAAGTATAAGCTTGAGATAAGTATATACATGTATAAGCTCAAGATAAAGACAGAAATTCGGTTAATCAAGGCAAGTATAAGATCCGAATGCGTAAGTATAAGACCAATAAGAATAAGTTTGCTATGAGTATAAGATCCAAATAAGGATAAGTCTGCCTTAAGAGAAATTCAATAAGTATAAGATTGTTATAAAGTATAAGTTCGCATCAGAGATGAGAGATTCGAATAAGCTTAAGCTCGTTGTGCTAACAATTATGTAGTAAATACGTGATATGAATTCGAAGATCTCCGACACCTCAAGCATCGTTATCCTGTTGCCTGTGGTTTCTATATAAGATATACTCTACTAAGCGCAGTTTAGCACGGGTTTTTAATCCGTAGGTACAAGGAGGACATCTCGCGATTTTCCGCATACACTGGGCCAAAGATGACCCGGTAGTGTCTGATCACGCAGGGTCATGCGCCTGATGTGGAAGAGCCAGATATGTATAAGTAAATGGGACTGGGCAGAGGTGATATCAGAACACCACTACTTCGTGGTAGTTTTATTTTTGTATATGATATTTTTGATTATGTTATAAGATGTGGGCCATAAACCCACAAATTGGGCTCGGTTTAAAAAAAAACGTAAAGAGTCCCTGATATGGTCTCGCACCCCTAACTCCGCCTGATCCGCCAACGGCCTGGACCGGAATCGGGTGTGACACAAACAATGTACTAAGATATATGAATATATGCAAATGCATATCAAAGGGTGGCTTTGATAAAGTACAAATTTCAAGGATGGCTTCAATCATTTACGTTGGTTGTGATGCCTAGGATTTCGCCTTGAATAATATAACAAGTTTTAGGACCTTTTTAAGACTAAAATTATGATGAATCCAGTAAGGTGTTCTTAACCCAAGCATAATCAAGCTAAGGTACTTATGACCACCGTGCATGATTTTAGTCATCATTTGAACTATACTGTTTAAGAAAACTAGAATTATCAACCTTATCAACATTATCATTAATTTCGCCTTCAAGAACCTAAAATTTCAAATTCTATTTGTCATCGACATCACAAACTTTTAATTATGTTTAAATTATCCCTATTCCTAATTTCATCACAATTTGTTTGTTTGTTCCTAAACAGTTAATGTGTTATAGTACATTTTAAGTTTATTTGATTCAAGAACTTATTTCCCAATCATCATAACACAAGAAACTCAACAACAATTATCCCAATTCAACCAAACAATCAAACTCGCAATCTTCAGTATTTAGAATAAGTATTCAATTGTAAAAATATTCAAATAAAGACACAATTGTACAAATTCATCAGAGAGATTTCATTAAAATCAATGGAACAATTACAAAGAGATTTCAAATAAGCAATTACACACAAAAGAGACTCATTGTTTTTGCTTTTTCTTGGGCTCAACTGGAGATTTTAAAGGTTCCCCTAGAGGTTTTCTGGGTATCATTCAGATTTTTGAAGGGTCAGTCAGATGGAATATGTACTGGAGGTTTAAAAGCTATTGGTTGAGGCTCATCAAGTTGACTATAAGGTATTACAAAGTCCTACACATCCTGAGGTACAATGATGTAAGGCACACAATCTAAGATGTCAGATTGCCGGGTAAGTGGCACTTTCTTCCCCGACCGCCTCTACAGCCCAATCTAGTGTTTGTGCATTTCGCCTGGTCGGGCCTCACACCGCCTTGCCTATTGACTCCAATGTTACCCTCATGTTTATTTGTTCATGAGTCATCAATTTTAGGATTTTACTGTAGGAGTGTAAACTGTTTAACCATGCTTGATCCCTAGAAACCAAAGAATCTTAGATTTCCTTGTCTCTTCTTTCCAGCATTCTGACTAGATCAACCTCTCCTTTACTTTAACCCCAGGCTGCATCTCCGGCCTAACTCATCTCTTCCCTTCCTCTAGTTCTCTCTTCCACCTGCATCTCTTTTATTTGATCGGGTCTATCTAGGAACTGATCTCTTATTCTCAATTCTTCCTTAAAATGCAAGTACCTCTCTTTCAGTTAGGCATGTAACTGATAATCTCTTTCCTTCATATTCTACTCCATTCTTGTTAACATCTGCATGACTTATGTATTGTCAGTTATGGTCGCTTAGGAGCCTTCAAATTGCTCTTCCCGATATAAGTCATAGTATTTGGACAAAGTTCCAAATCGGGCTAGCACTCGCCTGCCCTCTCTTATTATTTTACTAACCACCATTGTTACTAAGTCTCGCTAGTCGTCTCTTCCCTTCTTTCAATTTTTCTTTTCCTTTGCCTCACTGGCCGGTTCGTTATGGCAATGAGGTGGGAGGAAGAGGTCTTGTGACACCTTTCTCGCTTCATCTTTCTTGATCTCGACCTCTACTTCAGCATAGGTAGTTATGACGGATGGATGGGGCAAGTGGACCCTAAAGCTGTCGCCTCGTACCTTATAATCGACCGCCCAACGAAGCTCCCAAAGATGATCTCACTCCCTTGGGAACGGCACACAAAGAAGATATCTTCTTCGCCTTCTATGCGTCGACATGCTCTGGCTGGCATCGCATTGAGTCGCAGTGAAATGAAACCGTGATCTCGCTTTATCACTTATCGCCTCCTCTGACTATTGACTCGTGGGGATTCTTCTTGTTACTCTTCCACTCTCCTTTTCCATCTGCGAGTACTTGCACAATCTTCTGGAAATCTGGGTTTTCTTTCAACTTCTTGAATTTTTCCCCATCACTCAACTTTCCCAACTTCAAGACTTTGTTGATGTCCTTTATGTGGAAGGAAACCCACTTTCCCCTTACACAACACTAGGTCTCTTTCCTTTTTACCAGGTTTGCGTAGAATTCCCTCACCAGCCCAGCAAACCCAAAAGGCAAGTGCTGGTATATAAACCCCTAGCCTCTCTTCTCGATAATCTCTTTGAAAAGATATATGAATTTCTTGAAACCCCTCTCTCCAATGAAGTCCTTCTTAAGAATCTTCTTCTCTATTAACTCATAGGTTATATTAGAGACAAATTCTTCCACTTCTTCATCAGTGCTCTATTTCTCTTCTTCCTCCACTCTTTTCCTTTTCCTTCCTTCTTCATTCTCACTCTTAGGCTCAACATTTTTCTCTTGAACTTCCATTGCAACAGTTGTTTCTGTCTGTTCGACAACTGTATCTTCTGCAATTTCCGCAAACTCTTCCATGATCTCATTCAAATTTAGGATCAGAATCTATTACTCAAGCATTTTGTTGAACGAGAGTTTTGATATAGGGTTTAGGATGAAGAAGGGTTTAGGATGGAGATGGGTTTATGTGGCTTCTAACGGTCAAACATATATGAAAACTGATTTGGGGGTTTTCAAGTAATCTTTATATAAGCCTCATAAATTATGTCGCTACAATTGATCATAGACATAGAATTCCTATGTCACGACAATTGATTTGTCAAAATTGTGAAAATAGTCTTGCGACAAATAATTAACCCTGTAAGGCTATAAGAATGTCGAGACAATTAGTTTGTCAAGACATAAAAAATATATATAGATCGTCACAAACTAAAATTTAGGCCTTGAGGTTTAAAATTTGTAGCGAGCAAATAATTTCTTTGTCACAAAAGATTTTATTATTCGGGCCAGAGCCACAACAAGTTTATTATAACAAATAAAAAATTCACAATAATTATATAATTCCTTCATAATGTGCTTAAATAACCCAAAAATGCTGCACAATTTTCATTCATTTTTCAGACACATCACTCCATATCACAACAAATCATGCTTGTGAATCAAATTTGTCAGAATAAGATTCAATTCAAGCATGGGCAATTGCTTTAATTTTCTAACCTAACAACACATGCAATTTTAAAATAAAGAAATTAACTAATAAGAAAGCTGGATTGGAAACTTCACAATTGTTAAGCATGCTTTTTCTTCTCTTCAATAATAATTTCATCCATCGTCAAATGCCATTTACAATAACTCCAACTCAATATTCAGCTTTCTTGTCCTGCAAAAACAGAAAAAATCAACTAATATTAAAAATCAAACTTGAAATCAAAACTTCAAACACACTAAATTAATTAAAAATGGACTATAAATGGAAAATAAAATTGTTTCACTGCGCCCTAAGAAAAGCCGCCGCTTTTATGTCTTTAGCTGGACATTGTTGTAGTATGCAATATTTTCAGCAATTCTCTTCCAAAATTTCAAATCTCATACTGTTCTTCATTTAGAGTTCCTCCAATATAGTATTTCAGCCTTTGACCATTCACTTTAAATTCATTTCGGGACTTTATTTCACAATCAAGCCTAAATCGGTGACTACAAAGGGACTCGTAAGGACCACTCCATCTCGGAAGTTGCTTCCTTTGGAAAGTCTAAGCCTTAAATTGTACAGTAAGACTAGTTCTCCTACCTTGAACTCCTTTCTTATAATTCTCTTATTATGTCATCTCTTAGTCTTGTCCTTGTAAATCCTAGCATTGTCATAAGCTTCATTTCTCAGTCCTTCCAATTCATTCATCCGGATCTGACATTTTTCCCAAAGAAAGATGGCAATCAAAATTAGCTTCTTAATCGCCCACATAGCCTTATATTCCAGTTCAAGAAGGAGATGACAGGCCTTTCCAAACACAATCCTATATGAGGAGATCCTAGTAGGATACTTATAAGCAGTTCTATAGGCCCACAATGCATCATCTAGCAGCTTTTACCACTAGTTCTTTTCTCGTCAGGTTCACTATCTCGGGCATGCCTTTATCTCCTATTGATACTCGCCCATTGACGAGGGTGGTGTCAAACCCATAGCATGTCTTACTCCATATCTGCTCAAAAGTTTTGCAAACATTTTGTTAGCAAAATGGCTTCCCTCATCACTGATGATGGGTCTTGGGGCTCCATATCTATTCAATATGTTCCTTTGAACAAACTCCACAACTATGTTGGCATCATTTATGGGACAAGCAATGGCTTCAACCCATTTGGATACATAATCCACAGTAAGGAGAATGTATAGATTTCAAAATGATGGTGGGAAAGGTCCCATGAAATCTATGACCCATACATCAAAAATTTGCACCACTATGATTCCTTGTAGAGGAATCTCATTTCTTCTATTTATGTTGCCCATTCTTTAACATTTATCACAATGCTTGACCCACTCAGAACTGTCTCTGAATAATGTAGGCTAGTATAATCCTAATTGGAGAATCTTCTAGGCTATTCTATCTTCTTCAAAGTGACCTCACTGTGATGCATGACATTTGTCTAAGATTTCAGCCTGTTAAGACTCAGGTACACATCTCCTAATAATTTGATATGCCCCTATAGCAATGGGGCATCCCATATATAAAATCTAGCATATGTTCTCAATTTCCTTTTATGTTAAAAGGTGAATTTTGGTGGCATAATACCATAGGCTAAGTAGTTCACTAGATCAGCATACCAAGGTACTTAAATTACTTGGAAATAGTCATTCTTCATCTACAAAGTTCTCTCTTCACCATAGCCTTTTTCTCTTCATCTTATCCTTGATAAGTGATCAGCTATCACATTATCACTGCCCTTCTTGTCCTTGATCTCTAAGTCAAATTCTTGCCACAATAAGACCCATCTGATTAGTCTTGGTTTGGTATCTTTCTTTGCCATCAGGTACTTGATTGCTACATGATTTGTGTGCACTATGACATGAGATCCCAATATATATGGTCTAAACTTCCTCACAAGCAAAGACCATTAAGCAGCATTTCTTCTCCTCGTGGTTGGAGTAATTTTTTTTATCCATCAAGGTCTGCTAGCATAATATATAGCTCTGAAGATCTTCTTTGTCCTTTGCCCCAAAACTTCTCCCATTGCATAGTTACTGGCATCACATATAATCTCAAAGTTCTTGCTCCGGGTTAGTGTTGCCATAATGGGAGATATGACCACTCCAGCTTGACTTCTCTCAAATGCGGACTTTGCATGCTCACCAAATTCAAACTTGGCATCTTTCTTGGGCGCCAATGGTCTTGCTATTTCGAGAAATCTTTGATGAATCTCCTATAAAATCCCGCATGCCCCTAGAAAAACTTCAGATTCCCCCTTAATATACTTCGCGGCAGCTTCTGTGAGTTCTTATCACATAAATCTTACTTGGTCTACTTCCAATCCCCATCGATAGATTTGAGCCCAAGAACAATTCCTTCAGTTACCATAAAATGGCATTTCTCCCAATTGAGAGCCAGGTTCTTGTCCTTGCACCTCTGCAGTACAATTTCCAAATTCTCCAAGAAATGTTCAAAACTAGAACCCTTGACAAAGAAATCATCCATGAATATCTCCATAACTTCTTCTACTAAGTCTAAGAAAATAGCCATCATATATCTTTGAAAAGTGGTAGAGACGCACGTACTCAAATGCATCCTTCAAAGCATATGCCATAAGGGACATGTGAAAGTGGTCTTCTCTTGGTCTTCAGGTGCTATGGCTATCTGATTGTACCCTGAATAGCCATCCAAGAAACAGTAGTGAGGATGTCCTGCCAATCTGTCCAACATTTGGTCAATGAATGACAAAGGAAAATAATCCTCCCCATGGGCGCGATTCGCACTTCATGTAACGGCGTACTTCCATTCTCGTCAACTTGCCAGTATCAGCTCATTTTTTTCATTTCTGATCACTGTTATTCCACCCTTTTAGGGAACCACATGCACAGCGCTCATGATGAGTCCTAAACTCATCTATTTTTAATCTATTTTTCTGGCATATTTTTAGCAATTAAGATATATTTTAATGCTAAATTATGGAATATTCACCAACTTTGTGTTTTGTAGGTTTTTATTGAAAAATAGATAAATCCAACAGGAAAAGAAGAAAAAAATGGGCGAAACTCGTCGACATAAGCCCCGAACGTCACGACAAAACTTCAAGGGAATGCAAAGCCATTTCCGCAGACCAAATACTTTATGTCGCAACAAAGTCCAGATGAACTCAAGGAAGAATCAAACCGTCGATGCACGCAAAGAATCTTTCTGTCGCGACACTCAAGTGAAGAAGTGTGAGGAAGATCATGGCGATATCACTTCCGTCGCGCAACATCGATCAAGGAAAATGGCAGCCGAACTTTGTCACTTACAACTACTTCTATCGCAACATAAAAAAAAATGAAGATAGTACATGAAATCTGGTTGCGATTAAAGACGACTGCCGCGATTACGTATCATGGCAAGGTTATAACACAAGTCGGGGCCTTATGGCAAGTGTTTTTATGGTCATGGCCAAAAGTTTTCAGCATAGGACCAGCTCAAGGAAAGATTGCTTTCAAGAAAAAGAAAACTCTGTCGCGACATAAAATTCAAAGTTCACAATAAAGGGCAATAAGACTTTGTTGCGACAAAGAAGTCTTATGTCGCGACAAACAAAACATGAGGTTGAGGTGAATTTTGTCGCGACAAAGAAATCTCTATCATGACAAGAAGTTGAAAAGCAATACAAGAAGAATATCGCGACAAAGAAGTTTTATGTCAGACATAATGGAAGAACTCAAGGCGTTAATCTTCCGCTATGGCTAAAGAAGTTTTGCGTCGCGACAATAAAAGATACAGAGCACACTTTGGCTCGACAGTTAAAATTATGTCATGACATAAAATGAAAAAGAACTGAGATAAGCCAAGACAGTTTGTTCAACAAAAGATTTCTATGTTGGGTAAATAAATAGTCTGCTAGCTAGCGACAAAGTAGAAAAAGTCGAAGGTAAAAAATGTCTGGCATTACTAACATCTTTGAGTCCTGTCGCAACACAGAATTTAGTCTTAGTAGTGCAAGCCAACCAGATTATGTCGCGACATAAGAAAATTATGCCGCGACAAAAGACGAAGAGGAGAGAATAGAAGATTGGTCACGATAAAGAAAATTATGTCGCAACAGTTTCCAGAAGCAAAAAAGTATGAGAAGCTGGTTGCAATAAATTGTATGCCTCGACACAAGACACTCCTATCGCGATAAAAACAAGACTGCTACATCAAAACTATGTCGCGACATTATCAAAGTCTGTCGTGACATAATCCAAGAAATAGCTCAGAAA
Source organism: Tetrastigma voinierianum (assembly GCA_016808115.1). Taxonomy (NCBI): domain Eukaryota; kingdom Viridiplantae; phylum Streptophyta; class Magnoliopsida; order Vitales; family Vitaceae; genus Tetrastigma; species Tetrastigma voinierianum. The sequence goes on along the minus strand of JAEQBH010004880.1, from coordinate 115,520 downwards.
ACCTATCGTGACAAAAACTGCAGGCTACGACATAAGCTAAGGGACAAAGACTAAAACTTTGTTGTGATATAATTTTCTATGTCGCGACAGAGCGACCAATTTGGGCTTAAGGCACTTTGGGGGATCCACAAAGAAGTTTTCTCATGCAGCCCATCATTGAAAGCCTATAAATAGACGCATCTAGGGCATTAGGCATAGCTTCCACAAATCCAAGACTGCTGGGTAGTTGGAGACTCTTTATATATTATTTTTCTTTTATTTTTCTTTTATTTTTCTTTTATTTTTTCTTTGATTTCCTATTTAGTAGATTTTTTTAGCTTAGTTTTTGGGGCTAGTTTTCGCTTATTTTTACTCGTGAGTTGAGTAATGAACCTGAGGTGCGCTAGATGGAATCTATCAGAAACAAATTTCTCTCTCACTATTGTTCTTACTTTTAGATGGATTTTGGAAAATTTCGAGTTATTTATTTCTACCCGCATAATTTCAATTTTTTCTTACCATCTACCACCGACATGCTATGGAACCAGTTGTGAAAGATTAATCCCTCCGGGAATGGGTCGATGGTGATTGTTAGTTTTTTGTGCAGCACAAAGTGGAAGAACACCATAGTTAGAAATCCCGAATTTATTTGATTAGTATTATTCTTAATCCTAACCTGCTCCAAGTACTAGCATCGTACTTAAACAAAGGACTGTATCTTGCTCTAATTTCGTTAGCGCCCCCACGTGACAATGCAGATAGAGAATCAATAGGTGAGCTGTAGCTCTTTATGGGTATGGTAGACTAATACTTTTAACCAATGAACTCGAAAGATTACCTCGCATAGATCACCTAACTTACTTCATTATGTGAGAATGGTTGGACGTAAGGCCCACTTTAATCACTCAAAGGTTTTTCTCTTCGATGAAATGATTTTAACCTGTTAGCATATATCTAATCAAGGAGATGGAGTAAATTTTTACCGCATAAAGGATGAGGTGCCATTTAAATTGGAGAAGGCTTCTCAATATTCCTGGTCTATGGGGCAAGAATTCTTCAAATATCCCAAGATTCTCAAAGGCAATCGAAAAAATAAAAATACGGATCTTGTGAAAGAGGATTATATCTTACAAGGTAATTGATTAGACTCCATAAGTCCTAAGGAACATGAATATCTAATTAGTGAGATGTATGGTTAAGGAGAAATCCAAACTATACTAACCATCTTTAACAAATTTAGCTTTCCAACTAATGGCTTAGCTATGACTCAAAATGATACAGAAATTGACAATTATTCATTACTCATTAGTCTATTTCCCAATGTTGTCTCACTCGATGAATTCTCAAATCCACTTTTATTAAATTCTTTATATATAATAGTGAAATTATTTTAGTATTACTTTATTAGTTCTCTCATCATTTTAACATCGAGTTCAAATTAGTGCGGATCTCGAAAGTGGGCCAGTAGTTAATCTTTTGATTTATCAATGACTTCATGAATTATTATTCCAGACTTAAAATCCACTTTTATTACTTTAATGACCTGTGCACTTACAATGATTTAGACCAAACTCAATTTTTAATAAATTCATTTTTTATAAAAGGATAAACAAATATTATTTTAATTTAAAATCATTACCAATTTTCGGGTATCAAGTAGTTAGGGACTTTAGTTAGTCTTTGGCAACCATGTCAATTACTTGGTTAAACTAGTCTATACGAAAATTGGTCAACAGCTCACCTAAGGGTTGTCTAATATGGTATATATAAACCTAGAATTTAACCATTTGAGGACATACTTCTTCACCACTTCCTTTATTACTAGATTTAGTCTCCTCTGGTGTTCAATAGAAGTCCTTGCATTCTCCTCCATGAGGATTTTGTGTATACAAATAGATGGGTTGATTCCCTTCAAGTCTTCCACTAACCAAGCTATGGCTTCCTTGTGCTTCAAAATCTCCAATTACTTTCTCTCTTTCTCTTTCACGTCAAATTTATTATATAATCAGTTTAGACTTTTCATCTTCCAAGAATGCATACTCTCGGGGATGTTTAGGTAACTCTTTTAGAATAAGCCCTTCTAGAGTTTTTTTTCTTCCTCCCAGATTTTTACTCCATCGTTCCTCAAATCATCAATCTTTTCTTCACTCAAGCTCAACACCGCCTCCAAATGGCTTCAAATTTTTCTTTATCACTCTTCCTTCTCCGTGATCTTCATTATAGAGTTAATCAAGATGTATTCATCGAGTGAGTTCTCATTTTTACAATCATCATTCTTTCTTTTACTCGACGTGAATCATCAAATTTGCACCTGGATGCATTGTTTGTTTAACATCATGTTGCTTCAAACTTTGATTCAGTTGGTGCTTTACCCCTTCCATTAAACCCAAAGTAATCTCTCCCTTCATGCGACATATCAAGGCTGCTCCTGCATAGAATGGTCTACCAAGCAAAATATATATTTTCTTGTCCTCTTCTATGCGTCATCACCACAAAGTCCAATTAGGAAAATGAACTTTCCAACTCACTGTTACATCTCAAGAATACCTTCCCGTTGAGCTTATCAATTCATCCCGCTACTTCCAGAGACATTGCAAGGGGAAAGCTAACTCCCCATACCTTAATCTTCACTTCACTCGACACAAAGGCACGTGATTTATTCTAGCAACAAAGTCAACAAAGCTTCCAAACTCATGTCTCTAATAGTGCAGGGTATAGTGAAACTATCTTGGTCTTACCTTTTCTATGGTAGGTTCTTCTGAATAATGGAACTACAGCTTGCAGACAAGCTCACCACTCCACTTACATCCAACTTCCTCTTCTTGCTGATTATATCTTTCATGAATTTTGCATAGTGTGGCATTTGAGCTAATGCCTCAACAAAAGAAATGTTGATCTCCAACTTCTTGAACATAATCAAGAACTTAGCATATTGACTATCCAACTTTTCACTCCAAGCCCGCCTTTTGAGGGAATGGAATTCGGAGGCTGACTAAGCTCTCACTTCTCCTTCTTGCACTGCTCCTTTCTATTGCCACTTCACCTTGCTCTTTCAACTACTGATTCTCATCTAATATCTCATTTCTACTTTGCTTTTTATCACTGTCTGCTTCATTTTGATTAGCTTTCTCAGTTTCAGCATTAGTTTGATTTTTCTCAACTTCTTTTCTACCCTATAGTTCTTTACCACTCCTCAATGTAATGACCATGCAGTCCTTGGGGTTCTTTTTTGTATCACTAGGGAAAGAATCCCTAGACTGATTCTGCATGTTAAAGGCCAGTTTCCTACTTGAGTCTCCAAGTTTTTCAAGGAGGCGTTGGTATTAACTTGAAACACGGTTGTGTTTGCTTGAAAAATTGCAAGTTCGGCAAACTTCTACTCATGCAGATTTAGTATTCTTTTATTCTCAACCATAAAATTCAACATTTGTTCTTCAAAAGATTGAGACCCTTTCTATACTTGGATTGTCTCCTCTCTAAATTCCTAATTTTGTCCTTGGAACCTGTGGGTGTAAGCATAAAGCCTGATGATAATTTAAACTCGGTCTTGACCTTGCTACATTCCACCTCCAAGGAAGACAAGTTTTCGCTTTGGTTCCTCAAGGCGCTGTGTAGTGCGTTGGTAGGTTTTTGTCGGGCTTCGGGTTGTAACTTATATTCCCATTAATACCGACTTCATCAACTTAGAATGCACCTTTCCCGAAAGCAAGTCCTAGATCAAAGCAACACTTTTCTCGTCAACACCTGCTACTCCCACTCATTGCTGTGAATGCGATCTCCTTTGTCATGATTGTTCATCCTGTTCATCACCACATCGCTTCTTACCAATTGTTGTCATCTTGTTTAACTCAATCACACCTCCTGTTCTCGCCTCAACCACGCTTCCGCCAAGCTTCAAATGAGCTATAGTTGCTCTTCGCCGCCTTCAATCGCCCAAGTTGTTTTAGCACTCTTTCTTCTAAATACACCTCCAAAGGCTGCATCCACTGTCACCTTTGAAGTATAGTTCATGGTATAATAGAAGATATCCATCTAAGTCATCTACTCAATCCCATGCATGGGGCATCTCCTCAGCAACTGTTTGTACCTTTCCCAAGCATTGTATAATGACTCATCCTCCTTTCGTTTGAAGGCAATGATCTCCAAGTGTAAGTGGAAAAATATATTCTTAGATAAGCCTCCATAAGCTCCTCCCAGTTAATGACTGGGCCATAAGGCAATGACTCAAACCAACTAGTTTCAATATCTCTCAAGGAAAATGGAAACAACTGTAGTTTGATCACATCAAGATTCACACCATTCAGCTTTACAATGTTAGCTATCCTCAAAAAATCGTCGTAAAAGTCATTGGGATCCTCACTTGATGCCTGTAAGAAACTAGTTTTGGAGCCGCACCATAGTGATTAAGGTACGTTTTTAATTCAAAATTATTGGCCTCTTATTGGTTGATGTGTCTCATTGATGAGTATTCTTTCCCTTATAACCGCTCCAAAAATCCTCCTCCATGGTTTCGCTCTCGTTAGGTCTACTCGCTAAGTTATGACAAGAATATTCTTATTACCTTCTCTATGCTCAGTCATGATTGCTTCTTTAGCTGCCTCACTCTCTTCTCAAGCTCTCAGCAAGCCCCCCCACTTCCATGCCAACAAGTAGCAATAATCTCGCCCCATGGCCTCCTATGCATGTAATAGGTACTCGAAGATATAGTGCCACCGAAATCAAAGTGAGATCTCTAAATAAATTTGATTATAACTTTGGTTAGCTCAATAGAAAGGAACGCAACTAAATCCACTATTTTCAGTTAGAACTATTTGTTCAATTTTTCAAAAAAAAAAAAGTAAAAAGATAAAAATGTTGTCCCACTAGCAATTTTCTTTCAATGGAATATTTTATCTTATAAACTTCTTGCTTCAATCCTACAAATGCGACCCAAAAAATTGATTGGCTACTAATTGATTTGTATTGAGACCAAAATTATTAAGGGATGCTGAATAAGTATTGTGATACTTCACGCTGTGACTAATTAAAGTCCCTTGCAACTGCACCCCAAAACCTTGTTTTTAAAGTCAGTTTTTCTAATTTTTGTCTATCATAATAAATTTGTAAATTCAATTTGGTCTTCATCACTACAAGTGCACAGGTCAACAAGTAATAAAGTGGATTATAAGTTCAAATATCATTCACATATGGATTGATAAGAAAATTTAAAGATCAAGTACCCCTACTATTCAAGATCATCACTATTTGAACCTCTAACTAATGAGTGATCAACTAACATGTAACTGAAATAAAAAGTGTTTTTGTCAATTTTCCCTTGAATTGAAAAATATGTTTAAATCTAAAGGAATTAAAGGTTTCATCGAGATTTAATAACACTGAATGGGATCGTTGTTCGACTCATCAATTTGCATATTGTTCAAACACCAGTATATATGTGCTTGAAAATCATGAATTTGTCCAAGCATAATAGTATAGTCTTGAAACACCCTTCAAATACTATAAGTACATTTCACCATTTAGAACACAATATTCCTACACCAAGTCAATGTGTCCAAACAACTACTTTTAGGATCAGATTTCTCTTTAAGAATTGCCGTCTTTTCCCCTAAACCAAGCAAGACTACTTCAACCATTTTTCAGATCAAGTTAGCTGCCCTATAGACGTGGCAACACAAGTCTCCTCCAATGTAATTGGTACCTCTTTATGCAATTTGATCAAAATAATCACTCCCAACAACAAAATCATAAACATTCTTTCGAACTGAGATGAAACCTTTGAGTATTAAACTAACAAATCACCAAATGGTCCTTATTCCTCGAGAACACATTTCTGTTGTCACTCAGAAGGGAACCATGAAGTCAGAGGTTAGAACATCACTTGTGATTTATCAAAGTGATACTTAGAGTACATTAGTTATAAGGGTATCAATCTAGCATACCACTAAGGCGCCGTTTTTGCTCCTGTGAACACACTTCTTGTGTCACTCCAAAAAGGATCCTAAATCGAGCAATGTGACATGTTCTCCTCTAGGCATACTTCTTACTAATACTAGAAATATTTCTTTAAAGAACAATATCAATTAGATCAGAACCAACTTTCAAACCACAACATCTTCACTAAATGCTACAAAAATGATAAATTCAAACACCAATCCCTTCCCGTATGAAGTTTACTCTTCATAACTGGATTACAAGTAAATGACTAGTTGATCAAAATTGAAAATTCATTGAAACTGTAATCAAAATTGAAGAAAAAGGTTTTCCATAAATATTTCTAGTTTTCCTTTCAAGTTCATAAATGAAGCTTGATATATAAGGATCCCAGCTCAATATTGCAGCTCAGATCAAGTACTCTAATCCTTAAAAATGAAAGTGAAAAATAAAATAAAAGAAAAAATAAAATATGTACAAAAGCTTCAGTCTCTCTCTCTTCGTCCCCTAAGATGATCCTCTCGATGTCTGATAATCGATTCCCCTTTTTCGTGCCCTATCTCTTTCTATTTATAGGCTCATTAAATGTTGGGCCATAATTTTAGGCAGATTTTGTGGACTTCACTGCAAGCTCACTTAATACTTTTTCGCAACAATTGTAGCTATGTCACGACATTATAACATCCTTGTTTGTCTTCAGGCTTTGTTATGGCATTGTCGTGACAATTGCTGCTGTTGTCTTCTAGATTTTCTTTTGAAGTGTTTGTCGCGAAAAAATTTGGAATGTCGCGACAATTGCTTCTCATCTTTTATCGCCCAGTTTGTCTTGACAATTCCCTCTTTGTTGTTCTTCAAATTTTTGATCTTCGGTAAATTGTCGTGACAAAATTATCATTATCGCGACAATGTTGAGTTGTTAGATGTCTCCACTATTGTTGTGAGATGGTCGCGACATTATGGCTTGTCATTCATCTTGGGTCATTGTCGCGACAAACTTTTGATTGTCGCAACAAATATTCTACTGATTTCTCAAGTGCTCTTCTCATGATTGTCACGACAAAGATTGAGATGTCACAACAAATGTTCTTTGCCTTCCACCTTGTACTGTATCGTGACAAGTTTGGAAATGTCACGACAACGTTCAATTGTCTTCTCAAGGATTCTTCTTAGTATTTGTCGCGACAAAGTTTCCATTATTCTGACATTTCTTCTGTTGTTTGCCTTTAGTTTTGTCAATATAACAGCCTGTCATGACATCCCATACTCCCGTCTCAGCCCAAATCAAGGCTTTTCTTTTGCTTTTGCTTCTTTTGCTCAACCCTACACAACACTAATATGGGTGAAGATTCATAATTTCAGATCAAATTAAACATTAAGGTCTCAAATATGCACTTGGCAATGGACTTAAAATTAGATGAGTTTCACACTCATCATTAAGTCTATAAGAAGCATCATTTAGTAGTAGTATTTTCATCATTCATCAAATAGCTCATTTTTCCACTAAGACCTCCAAAGAAATCAGTATCATAGTACGTTAAGTCTAGTCACTTATATCAGTAAAGTTCAATTCTATTTCTTTTCCTTTTTCGATTGATGCTTCTAGAGAGGTTGGCCAAATGTTTGATCGTATGACAGGCAAGACTCCGATGCCCTTTCATACCACATCTATGATACAATTATTCTCATATGGGCCTTAGAAGGTGTATTTGTATAAACTTCTCATTTTCCTTTGTTTCACCCCAGATATTCCAATTATGATGGTTACATGATCGCTTTTCTTTTCTACGAATTTGAATAATTACTACCATGAGTTCCATGGTATCGAAAATTCCTTCCACAACCACGACCACGACCACGGGTTTAGGACGATATCACATTCACTTCAAGGAATGGTTCGGATCTAGTTGGACAGGACTAGTGATTTCTCATCAAAAGCTCATTATTTTGTTCAAAGAACAAGCAGCTGATACGATATCAATTCGTAGTATTTTGAAAATCATGCCTCATACTACTAACGGTAGAGTTATTGGTCTAAGGCATGAAATGTGGTGAACGTTTTTCTAGCATGTTGTCTTCTTCTGTGACTCTCTCTGCACAACTTCAATTGGGAGCTGATTTTAAATAATGTGGAGTTGTATTCACTAACCATTTTAAAGTCTCAAGTAAACTCCTTAGGTGCATCTCAAAGAATATTCGCAGCTTTTATTTAATCGCGCTTCATAATGGCGCCATATCTCTCTCCTTCAACTCATTCCATAAAGTGAGGGAGTCCTTTACTGTAAGGTATTCACTTTTTAAATCTTCATAGAGGTGGTGTCGAAGGAAAACCAGCGCTTTTGCACGATCCTACAAGGATGCTTGATTTCCTTCTTTGATGGCAGCTCCAAGATTTATTGCATCACTATATCATCGAGGTCCTCAAGATATATACCCTTTTTGCAGAACGCTTAACTGTCACAAACTCTGCTTTTGATGCAGATTTTGACATTATCGACAAACTCGATAATAATGTATTTGGTTTTGATTCTAAACCAAAATATAACTATATATGCTAAATCGAATAACTTCAAACAAGGGTTAGGAAATTACCTTGAAAGCAAGCTCATGTTGATAACATGTTGTGAAAATATTTTATAAAGTGCAAACTTGAGTAAAAGAGAAGTATATTTTCTCTTTGTAAGAAGGAAATGAGAGAAAAGTATGAGAGAACTTGTATTTCTCTGAGATGCTCTTAGAAGGGGCCGAGCAATGCCCTTTTATGGGCTTATGGAGTGTAGGGAAACTCCATTTGCCATTCAAAGATGAGTAATGGAATGCCATAAATCAAAGTAAAGATTCATTCCCTTCATGAGATGGACCCTCTCAATGGAATGGCCTGGTTCATCACTAACCACGTCATTTACAACCAGATAAAGGAAAACCAGGAAAATAACAAATTTTAAAAAAACTACAAAATTAAATGGCCGAAAAACTTAGAAATCTGATAGGAAAAAACAATGAGCTAGTGAAAACGAGATTAAAAATTAAAATAAGGCATTCAAGGTAAAATCTAAAAATCCAACAGTTTCTATTCCAATATACTTCTTGGAAATTATACTCTCTCCTATTCCAATGTAACTCTTGGGAATCATTTTTAGCGGAAAACTTCCCTCGTTAAGGACTTCTTCAATTTTCTGCTTAAGCATTAATAACTTCACAAACAATAATAAAAAGCGTAGCATATATGGAAATTAATAAATTATTAATTAAGAAAAATAAATTAAACAAATTATTATTTAGGGGAAAAAAAAGAGAAAAAGAATACAAATAAATAACAAAGCACAACCCTTGGAAAAGACAGTAAAATGGAGGAATGACTAGAAGCAAACTCTTGTGGAGAAACAGAGTAGAAACAGGTTTTCCTTGTGTATCACTTCCCCCAATGTGCCAAAGCCCAGCTTCCAACAAAATTACAGTAACCTTAATAATTGGCTCCATTTCAGACAGATACTAGGAAGCCCAAATCCCTAAGCTCTTAACATGATAGAAAAAAAAAGGCAAAAAAAAAGGAAAAAAACTGGTAAAGGGTATATGAAGATCAGCCATTTAGATATATATTTTGAACGAGCTTCTAGAATTGATACCTGTGAACCAAACCACACCCTGGGCGAGAGTTTTGCTCCTTAAGATGTAGGCTTGGCGATGGCTTTACACAGCCTCTGCGTATGTCCTGGTGCTGATAGGTGGAGGCTTGACTAAGTAAATCCTAGAGTGATGTCTTAGGGAAGACCTCCAACCTGACAAAATTCCAGCATCCAAAATTTGTGTAAGAAATATCAACTCCAACCTCAAAAAGAACAGCAGGTGCAATGAAGAAAATTAGGAAACAGATCATTAATTACCGTTGTTTATTGATTATGGTCAGCGTTCAAATTCCTCTTTGTCACTGTCATCGTATCCTTCCCCATATAGAATTCTTGAGCTTACATCAACAGCTGGGGGCTTCAAGGGGGAGGTTTCACCACTCCTTGCATAAACCTGAAGGATGGAATGAAGGAAATCATCAATATATAGAATCCCAGAAGGAAAAAAATAGGATTGATATTGCATCAAACAAACCGATGCCTCATTCACCTCGGTCATCATTTCTGCAAGCTGCCTAACTGTAACTTCATTGTTAGGATTGCCCACATTGAAGATGTGACCATTAGCCCTGCCAGGATTATCCTGAGAAAAGATCTTGACATTCAGCACCCTGCTTTTTTTTTCCAAGAAAAATAAATATTGAATCATGTATATAATGAAAGAAAGGATGGTCCACTCACAATCATCAACGAGACTGCTTCAATAGCATCCTTTATGTAAACAAAGGTTCTCTGGGATTCACCACCATCAACAAGCTTAAGTGGCTCACGACGAAGGAGGTTCTGCATGTGGGGCAAGGGGCAAGATCAGAGAAAAAAGAAAAAAAAAATTCTACTAAACAAGCAATGTTATGACAGATGTTGAAACTAACATTGCTGAAGCATGCCAGAACCCTTGGAACACCCTCACTAGGACCATCAATGCCAGGAATGAACTATCTAGCCCAATCCAGTTAAAAGGCCTCACAATGGCGAACTCCAGACCATTTTCAGCACCTTCAGCTGTAAATAATAATAGATAAAAATAAATAAAAAATTAGAAAGATGTTTGAGACAAACGCATGCGAAAAGAAACATCCAGATTGATGATGGAGAAGTTCACTCACCATAAATCAACCTCTCAATCAATTGCTTTGCACAGGCATAGGACCACCTCTGCTTCTCAATTGGACCAAAAATGCAGGGGGAGGCATCTTCTGAGAGAAGATAGTAAGCCGGATCCTGATATCATAGCAAAGTATACAGGCTTGGTTGATTCCAACAATAAGGTAAGCCAGAAATCAAAGAACAAAAAACAAATGATAGCTTCAAAAGCAGTACAGAGTTCTCATTCTGCAAATAGAAATAATGAAGCAAACAAATGACCATTGTGGGATCTAATAGAGTGCACGGAAATGCCTTTATAAAGAGGTCAAAACGCCTTAACGGCGAGCTTCTCAGAAAGAAAAACACTAATTGATATAAGAACAAATTCTCAATTCAGTTTAAGCTCCCCATACTTCACAACATATGCAGCAGAACATCTTCCAAAACCCGAAATGGCAATTATAGCAAAAATCATTGGGAAAATAAAACTCTTTAACATTTCCAAAACAACTACATCTGTCAATGGATTCGACTGACTAACATATGAGAGCAACTCATCAAATTGGATATTAAGAAATGGATAAATACAAAAGTTCTAGCAACCCCATTGAGCATATGCCCAGGAAGAATAAATAAGTTACCATAAAAGAAATGTTGGAGAATGGTCAAGAAATAAGTTTTTTTCTTTTCTTTTTTTTTTTTTTTCTTTTTTCTTTTCTTTTCTTTTCTTTTCTTTTGCCATTGTTGTCACATTTCAGTCATGAATTCTCGGGTAAATAAGCTGCTTTTTTTTACTTAACGCCGAATGTAACTTTTTCGTACTTATCATCGAATAAGCACTTAATAAAGATTGAAGATAAGCTGCTTGTTTTTTAACATTGTGTGAATAAAGAGTATTTCAAGAACTGATCGATTATTTTTTTGCTCGCCCCACCTCGCCTTAATGCAGTAAAGCTTAATTTAATTTTAATCGGGTTTTTAACGGGTTCGGGTTTATTTTCAAATCCCGATACAGGCTCAGACATATCAGAAAACCCGAGAAATTAGAAATTTTCAAAATGGTAAAATGTTAATAAAATAATAAATTATCGTGCGCTCGTGAAACCTAAAATTCTTAGATTCGATTTAGTTAAACCCGGATCAAGGCCAAGTAAATTGCCTCGCGGAATTAAATGACCTTAAAGTTTTATTTAATTCCAAAGGCAAAGTTCGAAATTCTCCGATTTTCAGCGATGTCAATACCGACCTATGACGATTTTTACTTAAAATCCGAAAAGCTAGAAATCGGGCTTCTGACTAAGTTAATTTAAAAATAGCTTAACCTAAAATAAATAAATTAAAGGCGCTACAAAGCAGAACGGACCCGAATGAAGCAATACGAATCCATGATCCTAAATAATAATAATAAGCCATGCCCCGATTATATTTTAAAAATAATTTTTATTATTTTATTTTATACTTTAATATAAATAATTATTATTATTATTATAATGTTTTTAGTAACAATTTATAAAATTCATAATATTTTATTTTTACGAAAAAATATTAATTTTAATATAATAAAATAAAAAAGCAAATATAAAAATTAAAGTTAAAAATAAAACATAACGGCCTAGCTGGAATTTTCCTGATCTCTCATTCCACCTATTTAATTTTTAAATGAGACAAAGCTGTGAACAAAAAATAAACGAGCCTAAGTTTATATTCTTAATACCTACCCTTCCTAAACCCTGTCATTATCCCTAAAAGAATAGATATTACCAAATTTCTCTTCTTCATTGAGAATGATCTAGCTTTTCTTATTTTTTATGTAAACGACTTTTTCCTCGAATGTAGTGCCCAACATTTTCACTTTTCTATTCGTAACTTTTTAAAAAAATTCCTCACTAATGTTTCACTTAAAATTTTAAAATAAATAACTAATGCTTAAATGATTATTTCAAGATAAGCTCAAAACAAACGCTACCTTTCTGTCTCAAAAGACCAAATAATAATAATAAATATAAATAAATCAATCTGATAATATAAGGGGTCATGACATCAGACCATTTTTGTCCATTTATACTAATTTCCATCAGCACAACAGAACATATATATTATTAGAAACGTTTATGTGTGTCTAGGATAGAACACTCTTAATGTGATCACAAGAAAAAAAAAAAGACAAAAACAATATAGAGACGACAGATTACAATGACAACAACAATAAAACAAAAAAACAGAGAGAGAGGGAGAGAGGGGGAGAGAGAGAGAGATCTCACCTGCCGGAGGGGTGAATCTTTGGGAAGAAAGCTCCCAATCGTTTTCCCATAGATCACCCGCCAAGTCGAGGAAGTGAATGAGACGCTTATTGTTTTCCGAACAGTATTTCACCTAAAAAGCCAAATCAAAATGCACATCAATGCATCCATCAGCTTCAACAGAATTACAAGAAACAAAACAATACTAACAAGAACATTTTCTTTGAACGAAAACGAATTTCAAATCAACATCCAACAGCATACCACTGGAAGCGGGCATCACAAAATTGCTGGGTGATCGTATCGAGAGGACGAGTACGCTGTGGTGCCCGCGGGCGCGATCGCCGCCAGATTGATAGTCTGCATTACCAGAGAAAACGCCACAAATTGATACAAAATCCGAGAAATTAAAAATCTAACGCAAGGAACAGAAACAAGAGAAAAACGAACCAGATCTGCCATCTTGATGAGTCCCTCCAGCCTTGAATCGTGCTTAATGTTGACACGGTGAAACTGAATGCGATCGGACCAAGGATGCGTAGCGGGCTCAAGAAGGGGTGCTGATCTTGTCATTGTAGACATCAACGGCCAAGACCTTGTGCGTCGTCTCAGCCATGAGCTTCTCGCAGAGGTGGGATCCGATGAAACCTCCGGCGCCGATCATGCAAATCGTCATCGGCTTGATGGGGTTTCCGTCCAGATCTAGCCTCGCCGCCGACGCCATTCCGTCTCTCTACAATTTTGATGCCTACCAGTAGAAGATGTGTGAGGTTGAGACTTCGAGATTTTTGTGTGGAAAACTGGAAACGGAGGGACTTTTATAATCAAACGTTCTTCCCTCATTCTCTCGTATATCTTATGCTCCACTCGCTTTCTCCGCCTGCCACGTGCTAATTTTATCCCTCCCCCTAACCGCCTATGGCTATGGATAGCAATTCCTGCATGTCCCATACAGTTTATGCTATTTATGCAAAATACAAATAAATAAATATTTTTTATGGATTAAAAATATGGGTGATGCTATGATTTGATTAAAAGAAAATCAATCAATGATTAAATAAAAATAATAATTCACTTCCGCTCAATCGATCTGGACGATGGTCCAATTCGTAGTCAATCCCATATGAATAAATATATTATTTATATTTTATTTAAATTTTAAAATATATAATTAATAATATTTAAGATATTATTTATTACTTTTTATATAACAAAGTGATTTAAAATTTATTTTTAAAAATACGTATAATGTTTAAATACGAAAAATATATTAAAAATGGAATTAAACTTATTTACATAAATATATACTTAATTAATAATAATATATAATTTATTAACATCTAAAAATAATCAAAATGTGGCACCAGTAGTAACGATCCCTTTCAGAATCTCCTCCCCTTTTGTTGCCTCGAATCCATGCTCTGCGTATTTAATCAATTTTTACAAAGCTTTAACCCTACTAATTTTTTTAATTCTAAGAAACTGCTCATTTCGATATAAAAAGATCAAACAATGCCAAGTGGACCAGTACTTAGCATTACAACCATTTTGATTCTCTCGAGAACCGACCAGCCATCCGTTCATGCAATTGTTCTGGCTCATCAAAAACGATGCCAGATTGACCTGACCTGGCGATTTAATTCTCAATCAACTATCCGACCGATCCTGGCCCGATTTTAAACATGGATTAAAAGAACATTTGATTCCGAACTGTATTTGAAACTAATCATTTTTTAATATAATATAATAAACTATTTTTATTAAGATTCAAATTTTCTTTTTTTTTATGTCTAATTATTTTAATATGGGCATTCTGATGAATTGAGTTAGGTTTGTAAACTTTTTTTGTTTTTTTAAATTCAGTGTTTTATGTCTCTATATATTTTTAGAAAAGAAAAATTAAGAACCAATTTGTTTTTCTTGTTTTTTTTGTTCTTTCAAAACAAAAAACATTTTTCCAATACTGCAAAGGTACATGCCCTAAATTTGACACATCTAATCATTTTTCTAACTTGTGACATCATTTCGACAATATATTGTTATTATTTTCTTGTAAAAACAATCATGACATTTTTGTCAAAGAATTATTTTTAAGAAAAAAATGGTGAAAATTAGATTTCCAAATATTGGGTTATTAGTAGTTTTTTAATCAAATATTTTAATATGTTTAAAAATATATAAAACAACAAGAATATTTTAACTTTCTATGCACATTTTCTTTTTATAAAATATTAAAAACTAATTAAAAATATTATCAAACTATTTTATGAAAAATATTTTCCAAACAAATCTTATTTTCTTATACAACTATCACCTAATAAAATATTTTAGGGCCTTTTTGATTCAGCCGGACTGTCCATAAATACTAGCTGGTAGCTAATTGTAAATTATTCCTTAATAAAACTAGCTTATTAAAAATAGTAGAGATTGAAGGTAAATTTTATATATAGCAGATATGGATAGATAAATAAATAATGTTCTTACGTATATATATAGAAATAGATAAAAATAAAAAAAATTAATATGAAAATTATAAAAAATTTATAACCATAATGGAAAAATATGACATAAGTTAATATTTTTAACCAGCAAAATACTATTATTTAATAAATAAATAAATTTCACGGTTATAAATTTATGAAATTTTATGGTTGTTTTAATATTATTTATAAATTTTATTTAAATAAATTTCTTATTTATAGTTATTTATAATTTAATAAATAAAAACATTTATTTATGGTTAGGGGTGTAAACAACTCCTCATGATGGGAAAAAATTACAAATCCTAACTTTTTCTTATTTTCTGTTATAAAAATATCAATTTTTCCTATTTTATCATTCTCTCCATATTTATGTAATTTTAAGATTTTTATAAATTTATAAATTATAATTTATATGAAATAATATGATTTTTTTATGATTATAAATTTATTTCATATTATAAGTCCATAAAAATAAATAAGAAATTAACAAAACAACTATAACATATCTTTTATAAATAATAAGACCTTGTTTAATTTTTATATGTCTGCTATTATTTTTATTATGCATGTCCATTATCAAATTTCTATTCATAACTTATAAATATTATGAAATATTATAAAGTTTTGTATGGTTATAAATTTATAAAACTTTTTTTTAAAGCTAAACATTTTAGTTACAACGTAGTAAATTGTCCTCAACAGGACTCCAACCCGAGACCTCCTCTTTCCTATTCTCTTACCTTTTTGAAACGTTGAGCACTTTACCATATAAATGATTATTTATTCATAAAAGATTGGGTCAACCATAGTCATTAAAACTTATTCTCAAAATTTATAAATACATCATTTAAAAAATAACTCATATAAAATTTTCATAAATTTATTTATTGATGAAATAATATTATTTTTATGTATAAATGTAAAAATTTATATTTCATATTTTTATTCATAGTTATAAATTTTTATAATTTATATTTTTAAAAATTTTTGTCTCAAGCCAATTTATACATACTTAGTTTTTATTTGTCTATTATGTCTATATATGTAAATTAATCTTCAATTCCCAACTTCTAATCAACTAGCAATAATTTATAATCGGTTATCAACTACCTACACCAACTACTAGCTATTAACTACCAATTACTAGCAACACCTATCAGCTATCGACTATCAACCGAACCAAACATACCTTAAGTCTCTCTATTTCTACTTCAACTTCTTCCATTCAATGACATTGTTATTTTGTGACAAATAAGTTTACTCACAAAATTATTTTCAAACCTTTCTAATTTAAATTTTTTAACAGTATTTTAAAATTTGTCTAAATTTTTTTTTAAATAATATTTATTAACATCGAATAAATACTCCATTATAATATATTACTAAAAATAGCAGATATCACGCCTATTAAAATTTTGAAATAAAAGTATCATTATCTCAAAAATTTATTAAATCACTAAAAACATAAACCATTACTAACCAACATTTCCTTTAATTTCAATGTTTTAGCTGATAAACAGACGATTCTAAGTTAGTAATACAATCGATAGAAACACAAAATAAAAAATACAAAAAACTTTAAATAATGACTATGTATCCAAAGTAATTACAAAAATGATTGGTTTAAGGCTACATATTTAATAATCCAAAAATGATTCTAAATCTGTAACATACCGGGATTTAATACGATGACCAATGATGACCAGACATATCTGAATCAATAATATGAAACCCCACCTAATAGGCTAGTAGTTAATGACAAAACACCTTGTGGTTCACAACAAAACACGAAAAAAAAAAAAAAAATAGAATTCCAGATCAATAAAAAATTACTTAATAATAAAATCTAAATCTAAGGAAGAAAACATAAAATGTGTAATTTTAGGCTAAAAATAAAAAATAAATAAAAAAATCACCCCCATCCCTAACAATGGGCTAGGTGAGAACTTTTGAACCACATAAAAATTAATTGATTTTAATTTTACTCTAATGTTAAAGAACCTTCTTGTGCTTCTTCCAAATTACATTAAGGTAAACTGTGTTAAAATGAACTCAAGGAGTACAGGTGGCAATAGAATGTGGCGAGTAAGGAAGCTTCAAATCTAAGCTGGAGTGTGAGTAGAGGTAATGATAATCGTTTCGAGTTGTTCTTTCCAACAGAGCTACCATCTTCACGCTCACGTGGCCGTTTTTCGGTACTAGAAGTTTCCGACCCCCGCCGTTACACCGCTAACCTCCTAGCCCCTGACGTGCGCACTGTTCCAATCCCAAGGACAGATTGGTACCTGTGTAGTTTATCCAAAAATGCTATAATTTATGTGTTTGGAAAATATTTGAAATAAATGTAATTCGGGGTATACTTTTGTCCTATGTTTGTCCTAAGAATTACTATTTTTTGTAGAAATTTTTATGAGATTATATATATATATATATAAGTCTTCTTTTATAATATCAAATGGGTGCATAAAGAAAATAAATTAATAAATAAAAATATAAACCATATTATCAAAGTGGAAAAAATAAAAGAAAATAAATTTATAAATAAAAATATAATTTAAATATGTAAATATTGCCCATCATACCTAAATCACGTGCGGTTTGAATCTGATCAATTTGTCATAAAGTTTAAATATTTAATCAAGCTTATCACATTCAAGTTTTAGTTAAATATTAAAATTAAGAGTAAATATTAAAAAAGTAAAATAATTAAAGTTATTAGCAATCAAAAAAGTAAATATTAAAAAATCAAACAGTAAAATAATTGTTATAAGGAAAGATGTGAATGACAATCGATTTACAAAAGGAATATTGAACAACTTTGTAAAGCAACATTAGTCGCTTTAAACAGTAGATACATGCGTATTTGGATTATCCCAAACACTTATAAAATATCCATCTTTTATTTGATGACATTAGATCAAAATAAAGCGAATAAAACTCTATTCTATCATTCTCTCTCCATATTTTTTTCTTTGATTCCTCTTCATACATTCTTTGGTTTATAACACGCTACAGTGAATTTAATTACTTCTAATTTAAAGGCAATTTAAAGATCTCAATATATAGTTTAGCCATAAGTTTTTATATATAATTTGATTTTATTATATATTATCAAAAAGTGGAAGAAAATTATTTGATTTTGTTTTTAAGTCAAAATCTTTATTACTTTTATTAATTTATCATGTACTTGATTCTCATTATTTTGTCATATACTAAAAGTTTGTTTATAACGTGAAATTTCACAAAATTTGAGTTCATGACATTTTGATGAAAAGTCACTAGTTTAGTCTGATTAGGTTTGAATGATTCATTAGTTGACGTAATCATCTTAAATTTGTGGTGGACATGGAAGATGAGATCGGTCATGGTCACAATCATGGCAATATTTAGGCCAATAACACATATCGATAACCCTCAAATTCTTTGAAAATTTAAAACTCTCACGACCAAAAAGCTGGGACATTATCGGCGAAATCCCAGCCATATATAGGATAAACCTTTCAATAATCATGAAAGTAATTATTATAGATGTTGAATGTAAAGATATCATTGCATACTGTAGTATGGCCAAACATTTGAACACCTTACAAAACATTGATATTGGAATAATGTTATATTTTCTTTGTTAATAAGAATATCATCATATCATTTATATTTATGTGCTTATCCAAATTTATGTGCTTTTTTTTTTTTAAGTTTTTGATGAATGATGGTCATCCTTTAAAAAATGAATGATGGTTATATAAGGTTTGATTATACAAGACACCAACCATTCTTCGATAAAATATTTCATCTTGATACTAACAAGTTACAATGTAAAGACCTCTATAAGATTTCAAATTCAATGAAGTCTTCGAAATATAAAACTTAAAGTTTAATATTGTGGAGTCATATTTTCTTGTTAAGAATCAGAAGTTCAACAACCCAAAGATTTTTTATTTGGCATGATATACAGTCAATTTGGGTCTCCACAATACGTTGAACTCATAACACTCACATGAACCACAAAGAATCAAGATTCTTTTGCCCAGCACAAACACTTATGTCCTAATGAAATGGCTTTATAGATTACAATATATTCCAAATTACAGGTATAAAAAGTTTCCATTATAGAAGAATGACAATAAATTACTTTGAATGCATCTCCTTCGATGTCTCATCTTGATCCTCATATGTTTCAATGCAACTAGACGCTTGTTAACTATCACACGCAAATCGACACAAATACATTCATTAAAGAAAGGAATAAGCCACATATCCAAGATTTTTAACATTCTATATGAATTGATGTCCTTAGAGGACATAATGAAAATGAATCTAACATATCTAAGGCTAAGATCATTAATAAAAATATACCTTAGTTAGAGGAATGTAAACAAAAATTATGCACCCTCGAAGAAGGAACGACATAAACAACCATAGAAAAGACATAGTAAATAAGAAGCCCTAGTGAGGTGCATACAGCCCTTAAAAAAGAAGATAGTAAACAAGAAACCCTATGGAAAGTCAATAAGAAACGAGAGTCCATGTATAGACACATAGTAAACGAGAAGTCCTTGCAGAGACAAGTCAAAAAGATGGTTGGGTGTTTCCAATGGCGCAACAGTGAGTAACACTTAAGAACTCCGCCTCGGGAGGGGAACAATAAATGAAACATCCAATACCTCAGAAAGGCGGAGTTGAAAAGGAGAAACTCACCCGAGGAGGCCTATGTCCGATTTTCTAATTGAGAAGATTAACAACCACACTAGATTGAGACATAATCTAGAAATCCGCTTCGAGGTAGCAATGGGGAATTTTCTACAATGCACATAAAGCCCTGAATGAGTTAACGTCGCATGGAGATAGGAAGACCCACTATGATTCTATTTTCTCGAAGAGGAAGCAATGACAAAGAGAATAGATTGACCATCAAAATATCGGCACCAAAATATTAAAAACAATAAATACTGAATAAAAGATATGTAAGCAACAAATAAAGGAGAATGCTGAGTTTGAATGGTGCCAGCATTATCAACGTAGCATTGAAAAAGATCTAACAAATTTATGTTTCACGATCCCAAGGTATTACACTCGAAAGAGAAAGGTTGCATATACAGATAGTGACTATAACTTGACTCAAGTCTCCAATCAACGTCTCTCAAGAATGCAGAGTGATTGAAAGATCCTAAATATAGACAATTTTTTCAAAGTTCTCCAACCAATTCAATCTATCACCATTTAATACACAAAGGACTAGAGAGTATATTAATACATCTTATTATTACATCTTTTTTTTTTCATGGTGGCAATACCAATGATGTCTGTTGGTATCCATATAGTAAAGATTTATCGATGACTTCCTCATCAGCATAAAGATCGTACACAATTCCCTGTACACCACTCCGAATACCACTTAAGCACAAGGTACGTACATTATGAATATGATTCTTTCTTCTCATTCGTCCCTGTCCTGCCTATGGCTATGGATAGCAATCTCTTATATTGTCCATACAGTTTATGCTATTATACAAAACAATAAATAAATGATGTATATTAAAATATGGGTGATGCTATGATTTGATTAAAAGTACATTTGGTTCTGAACTGTATTTAAAGCTAATAATTTTGTAATATAAGTCATCAATAAATATTTTATTTGAGATCAAATCTTTTTTCTGCTTAATCACTTAATGTTATATTTTAAATTAATTATGCTTTGTGAACCCTTTTTTTTTTATTCTTTAAATCTGGTGTTTATGTCTGTATATATTTTTAGAAAAGAAAATTAAGAACCAATTTGTTTTTCTCTCATTCTTTATATTCTTTTAAAACAAAAACATTTTTTCAATATTATAAGATGCCTCAAATTTGGTTAACAGACCATATTTTCTAAACTTCTCACACTACTGATAGAATATTATTATTATTTTCTTGTAAAAACAATCATGACATTTTTGTCAAAAGAATTATTTTTAAGAAAAACAATAGGTGAAGATTAGATTTCAAAATATTAAGCATAGTGTTTTAATCAATGATTTATATGTTTAAAACATATAAACAACAAGAATATTTTAACTTTCTATGCACATTTTCTTTTATAAAATATTAAAAAATAAAATTTTGTAAAATATTATCAAAACTATTTTATGGTAGAAAACATTTTCCAAACAAATCTTATTTTCTTATACAACTATCACCTAATAAAATCATTTTAGGTTGCCTTTTTGCCAATTGGATCATGATAGTTTACTCCCACTGGTAGTTAATTGTAAATTATTTCTTAATAAACTAGCTTATTAAAATAGTAGATTGAAGATTAATTTTACATATATAGACATATATAAACAAAAAATGTATGTATATAGAAAACACAAATGCCAAAATAAAATTATGAAATTATAAAAATTTATAGCTATAATAAAAAATATGACATAAGTTTCTATTTAACCATAAATACATTATTATTTAGACAAATAAATAAATTTATGTTATGGGCTACATGAATTTTATATTACTTTTTAATATTATTTATAAATTTATGAAATAAATGTCTTATTTATGGTTCTTTATAATTTTGACAATGTAACAAATTTATTTATGCTAGGGTAAAATAATCCCATAAGGAAAAGCTACAAACCTAACTTTTCTTATTGTTATAAAATATCAAATTTTCTATTTTATCATTCTGCATGTTTATGTAATTTTAATTTTTTTATAAATTATAAATTTATAATAACTTTATGAAATAATATGAATTTTTATGATTTCACAGAAGATATTCATAAAAAATAATATGAATATGGTCGCTATAATCAAGTAATTTATTTTTATGAAATAATATTTTTATGGTTGAATTTTATAAATTTACATTATTTTTTATTTATGGAAATGAATATCGTAAATTTATTCATAACTTATAATATTATGAATGTTATACATTTTGTGTATGAAGAGTAAATTTATAAACTTTTTTTTAAAGCTTTATGGGTTGTTAATAGGTGTGCAGCCCAAGACGCAGTTCCCTAAACGGTATTAAAAACGGCCCAAGATTGGGAGAATAGGCCCTTGATATCATCCCCAAACATAGTTTCAAACATCAGTTTGCCTTCACTCACCCTTTAAAGGCCGGGACAAATTCAAGGAATCAAGACAGGAAACATCTATTCTACCTGAGACCCTGAAGAAGATATTTCCCATCTATTGCCCATCAATTAGCCTTATTAATTGGTTTACTGATATGTTAAAACCCACTAGTTGAGAGAAATATCACATCTGTCAACAGGAAACATGGTCATTCAAGTCATCCTCCAACCAGAAAACATACTATTCAGTGCAGTCATTCAACTAGAAAGTCATACTATTCAGTGATCATAATCCAATTAGAAAAGTTGTCAAGTGATCATCCATTATAAATACCAGTCACCCCTTACATAAGTTAAAGGTACGCAGAATTCACTCAGAGCGCTTGATCTTTTCTTTCCTGGCTGAACTGACTTAGGTGATCTGAGAGGCAATCTAAGAATGCCCCACCCGATCCCCTGGCGTTGTTTTGCAGAGGAGCCAACGCCACCACAAAGTTACCAATGGATCGACCAATGATTCCAACACGCTCTAAATTTAGTTCCAGCCGCTTTGAAAAAGCACTACCGGGCCGACGCCACTCGTGGAATAGATGCTTCCTTTACAATAAAACACCTCTCACTATCACTGACAATTCTGAATATGATAAACTGGTCCTCATAAGGATGCAAGACCAACAAACAGTGGATACCGACTCTTGAGTTAGAGACTGGTAAAGGACAATAATTTTATCTAGGTGGAGGCGCCCACGCCACCAACCAACACTTGCCGAAGATGGAATAAACCCATCAGCAAATAATGCCTTCAAGAGACAACATAGAGGTCTCGATGCTCCAAAACCCTCAAGTACCTAGGAGAATTTACACCCGAATTCCTTCGCCGTAGAGGTGGATAGAGAAGGGGAAACTGGCCGCACTAGGGAGCATGATCCTTACCGAATTTCCTGAGAGGATCGCATCGGTGGTGAGAAATGTGGGAGCAAAAGTTCGTGGACATCCAAAGAAGAAATCACCTACATGAAGGTAGCTAAAAGGTCGAACTAAGTCTCATATGGATTTCGCACAACAAAAACCGAACTCTATTCACCGCCGGGAAGTTACTCTCCTGCAAAGTTCAAAATGCCGTAGGATCGAGATGTTCGACGACAAAAGACCCCATGTAATTCACCTCAATACGTACAAAAATCGGCGGAACTACTTAGTATCGTGGATCCCGCATCGCGTATCTTCGCTATCACACTAAAGGGCCCAAACATTACTGATAATAGACCCGCCTCCGCCATTACATTCACAAAATCCTCCATCGTACTGTTGCCTACTCTGATTCCCAGCAAGGACGATGAGCCAAGTTATCATCTCCCGACTATAAAACAAAGCTCACAAGTTTATAACATATGTTCAGTGCTTAACATGAGCCACCGATGATATCCTCTGAATGAGAAGTTCGCCACACGTTTCTACGGGTTGGGAGAGCCGAAGGATTCAGCCGTCATCTAAAAGAACTTGTTAAGATGTACGCAGTCCCTGCCAAAACAGCATATCAACTGCTAAGCAGCCCTCCTCTCCTGAAGCAAAGAAAGCCTTTCTACACAAAAGGAAAAGAGCAGGGGCGACAAAAAGAGAATCCTGGTTTCCTAAGACCTTGCATTGTGGACATATCCCTGGCAGTGAGCAGAAAGTGAGATGGGTCCTCGATGCGAGGGAACGCCGATCAGCCGGATCCCTGGCCAGCCGCAGCAGCCGGTATCTACCCCAGCAATTACACCCCTCCGAGAGTTCTCAAGAGCCTATGTCCTTACTGGCGGCACATTTAGTGTTCTCAGGCGCCATCCAAATAGTCGACCTCAGCGAGAAGGACGACACCAAATACTGCGGAGTTCCATAAGGACCATATCACTAACATATGATCAAAGACTACTACGCCCCATCCCCGATCCGACCAATGGCGGATCCGAACCTGAGTCCGGTGACTATATATACTGGGGACTCATCGAACTGCTCTTTCGTGAGCTGAACTCAGACCAGGTTATACAAACAATTTAATAACACAAAAATCTCATATATAAAAGAACTACCAACTGGCGGTGCTCATCAAAATCTATTCATATATCGAAATCTACCATTTATATATATACATATCTAACACAAACATCGAGATCTTAAGCAAAGTAAGGCAAGAGCACTTCATCTCTACTGGCCTCAGCCATCGATGTGATGTCCCGCCCCCTATCCTTGTCTTCAAGCTCAGACTCATACGATTGAATGACCGTGCAAGCTACGCAGGAACATAAGCATGGACAAAATCCACCATGGTGACCGCCACTGAAGCTTATACATACTTATATATCTACATATTCATATGATTTTTTGGCTTTTACCATCTTACATTCCTACGTATGTCACATGTTCTCTGCCTTTCGACATATCTCCTATCTATACTTTACTGTATTCTCGAACTTTGTCATCTTTACTTATTACTCCCTATCGTTTCAACCACTTATGCCTTCTATCATGTGCATCATGTATGTTCCACTATCTATTAGTATGTCTATTATATATTCATATCATAACCTATAGCTGCGGTATGTCATATTCTTATACATTATTCATGCTTAGATAGCTCATCATTTAGTTATGTCTTCTATTATTTTCATGTATTGTTATCATGTACTATTCATGCATCGCGGTTCACTTTACTCAATTTCATATATCGTATTCATGAACCGATTCATGTACTATTCATATACTATTTTCATATACTATTTTCCTGTTATACTTTCATATTACTTTCTCTTCCATGTACTGTACTTGTTCATATACTTTTCGTGTCATGGACACTTTACTTCTTGTACTCGTATACTTGTCATACTATCATCGCATAACAATGCTATGCTTCTCTCATCATGTTATATATTCTTGCATATACTTGTCATTTTCTTTTTATGTTTCATGTTTGCAAATACCTTAGAAGCGGATACAAGAAATAACTGTTTGTACCCAAAGGTACTGTATATACCCGAAGGTATCATCACTGTACGAGATAGTGACCTATGCCCGGTAATATGATACTCGAAGGTATCATCCTTTGTCTGGGAATGGTGACCATCCACCAAGAACTGAAAGCGATGGTGACCTTCGGGGCCACGTGATCAGATGCGCAGGATCTATCATCGACAACGGGGCCTCGATATCGAAACGAGAACTTATATCTTTGCGAGACTTATTCTTCTAATAGGCGTACCTATCATCCCTCTCTTAGGTTCTAAACGGACAATCCATTTTATCTCATTTCTGTACATATCTCATAAGCATGAATAACTATTTATCATGAATTGCTTATGCAATATATCTTTTTATCATTACTTTAATTTGTATTCGTTCTCATATCTGTAGCTTCATATTACGATTCTCATATTTCTCTATATATATTCCTATATTTTTGTCGTGCATGCATTTACTCATTCTTATATTCATATATGCCTATCATTCGTGTACATGTACTCATTCTAGTAACATCTTATATCTTGTTAAACTTTATATCGCCGTATCTTTATTAATTATCTTATCTTATAACCCCTTATACCTATACATTTCTCTATCTTATGCGTTTTACTTGTACTTTGTCGGTATCCTCTCAGTAGGAGTGCGAGAACATAGACTTCTTCTTTAATACCCTTAGAATTTACCCATCATGTCCAACCTATTTACCTTTATATCTTTTCTTCTATAGTCCTGCAAAAATATCAAATCTCGTCCCATTACTGTTCTTGTTCATATCCCCATCTCTTTTCTTATCATGTATTCCAATTGACTTTGCAGCGATTAGTACACTTGGTACAGCAATCATATTTTTAGATGTGGATAACGAATGCCATTTAATAACATGAACAGTTCTGACACCCGATGACTTTCAGTAGAGTCTGAAACACACGAAACGGAGTTCGGACGAAGGAGTTATGATCTTAGAAGTTGGAGGGGTCGCTGTGGTCGCGCTGTGGTAGGCTGACCTCGGTGAACTTGGTATAACACCTTGGTCTGATACCTAATATCCTCCTCAGGAATATGAATGGATTCTTGACTCAATGGTCTTTCCATAGAGTCCAAGAACACCCAAAACGGAGTTCGGACGAAGGAGTTATGACCTTCCGAAGTTGGAGCTCACATGTAGTCACACCCAGCCGAGCTGGCCTGACCTCGGTGAGCTCGGTCTAACACCTCGATCTGACACCTAATATTCTCCTCGGGCATATGAATGAATTCTTGACTCAATGAGATTTCCATAGAGTCCAGAAACCTTGCATGTCGAGTTCGGACGAAGGAGTTATGACCTTGTTGGGTCGTCGTGTAGTCAACCCCGCGGTGACTGGGCGGCGCTATGGGATGGGGTCTGGGCTGACCTCTGCTACAGGTGAGGTCTGGCGACCCTCTGGCCCGGATGAGGTCACGCTGACCTCTCTTGGATGAGTCTGCCGGCCTTTCTTTGGATGGTATGTTGGCCTGTGACCTCTTTAGGATGAGGTATCGCGACCCTCTCTTTGGATGAGTATGCGACCTCTTGAGAATAGAGATATGCTGACCTCTACAGGATGACTCTCGCGCATTAGGTATTGAGTAAAAGACCATAGCAGTGGTCAGAATTGAGAATTCAAAATCTAACATCAATTTCATTGATTTGGATACAATTTACGGAAGGACTTCTTGCAATTCAGCATTCATTTCAGCAGTTCTAAAGGTCCATTTCTTGCATATGATCAAAAATAGGAAATTTTCTTGGATTATTTCTGTGGAGCCGCCCAAAAACCTTTGTCTATAGAAACCCAGAGCTCTTCTTAACTCAACCCTAACAAGAAATGAGTTTGGGAGTTTCCAAACCCAAACCATACACAAAAGAAAGGGTTCCTTACCATGTATCTAAACTTTCTAGACCAAAACTAGACTTCCATACACACACGCATAGTTTCCATATAAATATTCATAGTTTCCATACTTTTCTATACAAAATCATAGTTCCATACTCAAATTTCATAGTTCCTTACCTATGATCTCCTTCTTTCTTCTTTTCTTTTCTCTTCTTCTTCTTCTTCCTTTCCCTTCTCTTCTCTCTTATTCGTTTTTGCTCTCTCTAAGACGAAAATGAGATATTTATTTTAGTCTTATCACTTATTTAATCTTTATTCCTTTTTTATTTCACTTTCCAAGGGGCTTCTCCCTCTTTCCTTGAACCCTTGTCTCTTATGATTTTTAACTCCCTTATTTGATTTTCATAATATCTTTCTTTTATTACTCTTTGGTCCTCCAACTCTTTGTTACTCTTAATTTAACTTATGCATATTCCTACTTTGGCATATGAACTTATTAAATTATGACCCTTGGGTCCTGAATTGGTAAATTATTAATTTACCCTTAACTGTTGTATTAATTCCAAGTTCTTGCTTATTTTATTTTATCTTTATTTTATTTCGGATAAATATACTTTTACTTTTATTATACCCTAAACATGTCAGCGCTAGGGTATATTTCGAAGTGTTACACATCCGATTAAAAAGGAATTGAATACTTGATCAGGCGTGGACACCTCAGCCGTCGGTAGCTGAAGGCGGGGCGGAGTCCGGCCACCACTTCGTCGGCCCGACCCGGTTCGCCGGTAGCCCCTTAGAAGAAATCCATGTAATCTCGGAGGATTTCTTTGGGGCGGAAGTCGGCTTCGGCCATGAAGGTCTCGGCACCCGGGCGCCCAGGCCAGCGACTCGGTTCGAGCAGGCCATGGCAGCCGGAGCCGTAGCTTCGAAAACCCAGCCAACTCGATTCGAGCAGGCCATGTATAGACCGTAGCTCGAGGCTTGATGGCTTGGATTCGCGAGCGTACTTGGCTCAAAAAGGCAGTAGCCACGGAGCCATGTAGCTCGGGGCTGGTAGCTCATATTCTGAGTACGGCGCCGAGAGGCCAAGTAGCCAAGGAGCCATGTGGCTGATTTCAAGGTGCCATGTAGCTTAGGTTGAGAGAGCCTTGCGGCTCGGTTTAGAGAGCCTTGCGGCTCGATTTGAGGTCATGCTTCTTTCAGTTTGAGAAGGTAAAGTAGCGAGAGGCCATGTAGCTCGGGAGCCATGCTTTCAGTTTTAAAAGAGCCTAGCGACTCGGTTTAAGGAAGCTGGTCTTTCGGTTCAAAAGAGCATAAGCGGCTCGGAGGCGAGAATAACCCAAGAGCCAATGGCTTCGATTCAAAAAACGCAACGGCCGGGAAAGAACGCTTCAGTTTTGAAATTCGGCCGCCCAAAGGTAGGAATAACCGAGCCGTAGCTTTCAGTTGAGGAAAGTATATGACCCGAAACCAGCGGTGAAGTGCGAGACAATAAAAGGCGATAAAACTAATCGAACCGCTTCCTAGAGTAGCCCGCGTGGATATCACGCATGTCCAGAAGCGTCACATTGCCTCGCTCGCTCAAAGCGATTGACGTTGATGGGGTTTGAAATAATAGGTCGCGCGAGCTGAGACCCGAGCCCCAGCGAAGTTAAAAAATGGCGATCTTATGATAGATACTTGATGACATCACTTGAATATAGATTTGAAAACAAGGTCACAATTCACCACAAAGGTTAGCAATGAGGAATCGTATTAGGAAAAGCCTTGTCTGTTCAATCGGAAAGTAAGATATTTCCCGATTGTGCCCTTGATTATCTCTTATTAATTGGTTTACGATAAGGAAAAGAAAATCTTATACTGTGGGAGAAATGTTATATCGTCATCCGTGAGAAGCATGCGTCGATTAATCGTCATCGACTAGGAAACATCTCTTATTTAGTGTCATCATCCAACTAGGAAACATACTATTGATGTCATGTCCCCAATTAGAAAGTTGAAAGTGGCGATGTCAATTAAATACCAGTAGCGTCAAGTGAAGGTGCGTGAAGAATTCGCTCTCAGGCGGTTGTCTTTTCTTCCGCAGAAGGTGACAGCAGAGCCGCCGGGAGAGGCGCGGGAGGCCTCTCGTCTCTTTGTTTGCTTTGTTTCTGGTCACGTGTCAGGCCCCAGGCGGACGTACCCGGTTATTCGACACGCTCGGCCCGGTTCCGGTTGAAAAGGCATCGTCAGCTAACGTTTAGTTCTGATGTAGTAAATTGGCCGCCAGCGTAGGCTCGGCGGGACATAAAGCTCTATTCTGCTTACCTTTTTGAAACGTTAGTCTTTCTATAATTAGACATGATAGACATAAATTTGTAAAACTTATTTATGGTTATCTGAAATAATATGAAAATTATATCATAAAAAAATAATATAAGAAATAAGTAATATTTTTTATGGTTATAAATAATAATATTGTTTTTATATTCATGGTTATAGCCATAAATGATTATTTATTTATAAAAGCATAAATAACCATAAATATAAAACTTTTTTCATAAATTTATAAATAATATAAATAACCATAAAATTTTCATAAATTAATAACCATAAATTTATTTATTGATGAAATAATATTATTTATGGTTAAATAAAAAAATAATTTCATATTTTGTATTCCATAGTTATAAATTTTTATAATTTATATTTTTTAAATTTTGTCTCTTTTTCAATTTATACATACTTAGTTTTTATTTGTCTATATATAATTTATGCATCGTAACATATATGTAAATTAATCTTCAATCCTCTACTAATCATTATGATAATTTATAATTAGGTATCATTCACCCTACCTTGATTCTTAACTCTTATTCTCATTATTAGTAATGACTATCCCAGTATCGTATCAATCAAATCAAACATAACTAATCTCTCTTAAGTATTTTTACTTCCTTCTTCCATCAATGACTTTGTTATTTTGAGACAAATAAGTTTACTCACAAAATTATTTTCAACCCTTTCTAATTTGATTTTTTAACAGTATTTTTAAAACTTGTCACCAAAAAAATATTTATTAACATTGAATAAATACTCCATTATAATATATTACTAAAAGCAGACTTATCATCTATTAAAATTTTGAAATAAAAGTATCATTAACTAAAAATTTATTAAATCACTCTAAAACATAAAACCTTATTAACCAACATTTCTTTAATTTTAATGTTTTTTTAAAGAGACAAATGTATTAATTCGGGTGAGTAATATAATCGATAGAAATACAAAATAAAAAATATAAAAAAGCTTTGAATACTTGACGCAATATCCAAAGTAATTGCAAAATAATTGAGGTTTAAGTGCCGCATTTTGATAATTCGAAAATGATTTTAGATACTTGATATCTTGCCAGGCATTTATTTAATCGGTGAGCTTTGCTCCAGTTGGCTTTTTCATCTGACTATCGGCAGAAAGCCTCGCTAAAAATTTAATAGTCATTTGTGAAATACTTGCAACTGGTTATGACAAAAACCTGAAAACAAAAAAAACAAAGATAAATCTAGATCAATATGAAAAAAAAAAACTACTTTATTATAATAGCAAACCTAAATCTAAGAAAGAAAATGAAATATGTAATTTTAGGCCAAGAATAAAAAAAAAATTAAAAAATCAACCCCATCCCTACATAAAAAATTAATTGATTTTAATTCTTTAATTTTAATGTTAACAGAACCCTTCTTGTGCTTCTTCCAAATAACATTAAGGTAAACCGTGTTAAATGAACTCATGGGTACAGGTGGCAATAGAATGGCGAGTATGAAGCTTCAATCTAGCTGGAGTGAGTGGGAGTAATGACGTAATCGTTTCACGTGAGTTGTTCTTTCCAATAAGCTGTCTATCTTCACGCTCACATGGCCCTTTTTTTTGTGTTCAGAAGTTTCCAAAACCCTGCCGTTACACCGCTTACCTCTAGCTCCCCACGTGCCACCGTTCCAAACCCAAGGATAAGATTTCACCGTACAGCTTATCCAAATTTTTTCTAATTTATACGTTTGCAAATATTTGAAATATATATATATATATATATATATATATATATATATATATATATATATATATATATAAGTCTTCGTAATATCAAAGTAGGAAAAAAAAATGAAAGAAAATAAATTAATAAATAAAAATATAATTTAAATATGTAAATACTGTCAAGTGTCATATAAATGTGGTTTTAACATTATTGTTTAAAAGTATAAATATATAAGTCTTCATAATATCAAAGTGGGAAAAAAAGAAAATAATTAATAAATAAAAATATAATTTAAATATGTAAATATTGCCTATCATACCTTGATCACATGTTTTAGCATAAATGTTTGAAGGTAAAATATAGGAACAAAGGTATAGTGCTACGTGGAGCGATTCTTATATAATTAAATTATTAATAATCGAAAAGTAAATATTAAAAAATCAAATTGTAAAATAATTATTATAAGGAAAGATGTGAATGACAATCGATTTTCAAAAGGAATATTGAGCAACTTTGTAAAGTAAATATTAGTTGCTTTAATCAGTTAGATACATGCAGATTTGGGTTCCTCTCAAAATGCTTATAAAGCAGGTTGTCGAACGGGACCAGTGGCCCGATCAAGCGGAAAAAGCAGGGAATCGGCCTGAGCCGATCGGTGAGCCAGGAAAAACACAGGAGTGCAAAATACGGGGATAAGAGGCAGGCCTCGTGGGGTCAGGCCGATAACCTGTAGGCCGGTCTTAGGGTTAGGCTTTGTCCCTCCCTTTGATCATGCGGCGTTGTTTTTGAAAAAACTACACAGTTTTTTAACTTTTTATTTTATTGATTTTTAATATTGTGTCATAATAATCCAGGTTCTATGCTTCTTGAGACTTTCAATATTATTTGGCGCCCAATTAATTTTACCAAAATTTGTGTGTTATTTTATTTTGTTATATGTATTTATTTATTTTTAAGTTAATGGTTATTTTTTAAAAATTTTATGGCAATGACGATTTAGGAATTGGATATATTGAGTTAGTGATATTCGCAGTGGATATTCAAGTAATTCGCCTTTAATGCTTCGAGATAGAGATGGCGAAGTCTAATATAATGTAACTTGCTAACTGTCTAATTTTATTATTATATGAAGTATGATTTTGATTATATATTGGATTTATCTCTTTAATGTGTATTGGATGTATCTCTTTAATTTTATTATTCAATGAAAATTAAGTTTTATATATAAGAAAAAATATTTTTTTATTTTATATATAGACCGGGTCTATCCTCCGGTTGAACCTCGGTTCGACCCGGTTGAACCTCTGACCCTTTGACCCTCTCCTCTCCCCGGGTCAATACCCCGGGCCGGTCTGAAAACCTTGCTTATAAATAATTTTATTTTATTTGGATTTAATAGATCAGAATAAAGGAATAAAGCTGTTATCAATTCTCTCTGTATTTTTAACACGATTCCTCTTATCCATTCTTTTTGGTTCTGACAACGTTATCAGCATGATTCGCTCTAGTTTGAAGGCAATTCTAAGATCTCAAGGCTACTTAAATTTCAAGTTTTTATATTAATTTTGATTTTATTAAATATTATACTGGAAAAAAAAATATTTGATTTTGTTTATAAGTCAAAATCTTTATTATTTTTATTAATTTATCATATACTTGATTCTTATTATTTTGTCATATATCAAAAGTTTGTTTATAACGTGAAATTTCACAAAATTTGAGTTCATGGCATTTTGATGAAAAGTCACCAGTTTAGTCTGATTGGGTTTGAATTGATTCATAGGCGAATACGAAATGCATCTGAATTTGTAGACATGGATGAGGATCGGTCGCTAATTACATGTCATGGAAAAAATATTTATGATACCATATTGATAATCCCTCAAATCCCTGGGAAAGGAAAAACCTCATGACCTTTGGATTATTATTGAGGTAAAATTGAAAGCATATATGTGATAAACCTTTCAATAATCATGAAAATAATTATTATAGATGTTGTATGTAAAGACATTAGTTGCATACCTCTAGTATGCCCAAACATTTAGCCGACCTTTACAAAACATCGATATTGAATAATGTTATGCATTTTCTTTTGAGTTAATAAGAATATCATCTTGTCATTTATATTTATGTCTTTATCCAAATTTATGTGTTTTTTTTTTAAGTTTCAGGATGAATGATGGTCATCCTTCAAAAAAAAAAATGATGGTTATATAAGTATTGCTGATTGTACAACCACTCAAACTATTCTTTGAGATAAATTATTTTTCAATTTGATGCTAACAAGTGCCAATGTTAGTACCATCTATAGTATTTCAAATTTAGTTGAAGTATTTGAAAGAGCAAACTTAAAGCCTATTAAGTCATATTTTGTTAGGAATCAGAAGTTCAACAACTTAAAGATTTTTTAATTGGCATGACATATTAGGTCAATTTGGGTCTCCAATAATACGTTGAATCATAAAACACTCATACATTCAGCCATTAAAGAACTAGAAGATTCTTTTGCCCAATAAACACTTATGTCCTACTTGTTGGCTTTATAGATTATGATTACATTCCCACCATTATGGGTATAAAAATCGATTATAGAAGAATGACAATAAATTACTTTGAATGCATCTCTTATGTCTCATCTTGATCCTCATATAAGCCAATGTGAACTAGACGTTTAAAGGATAATTCATTTGCAATAACTTGCAAATCGATTACCAAATACATTCATTAATAAAGAAAGCGATGAAGCCACATATCCAAAATTTTAAATATTCTAGCATGAATTGATGTCCTTGTAGGACAATTAGTAAATGAATCTAAGACACGTCTGAAGCGTGAGAGACCTATTGAATAAAAAACATTACTCTTTGAAAGAGGAGAACACAAACAAAACTTTACACCCCCGAAGAATAACGAATAAGACAAAAGGTCCCTATAGAGGCACATAGTAAATAAGAAGCCCCTGTAGAAGTGCATAAACAAGAAGCCCCTGTAGAGGTACATAGTAAACAAGAAGTTCATGTATAGACACAAAGTAAATGAGAAGTCCTTATAGAGGCACAAGTCGGACAGGAAGTGGTGTTTCCAATGGCGAATGAGTAAGTAACACTTAAGTGCGCCCTTGGGAGGGAGCAATGATTGGAAGCATTTGCATTACCTCATAGGCTGAGGAGCAAAAGGAGAAACCCACTCGAGGAGGGGGTCACGTTTGATTTTCTAATTGAGAAGATGATCAACCACACTAGGATTGAGACACGACCTAAGTCCCTACGAGAGGTGCGGTGGAGAATTTTATGATAGGCGGCTTTGTGGCTTGTCTGGCATGGAGATAGAAGGCCCACGAGTCATGGACTTATTTTCTCTAAGAAGAAGCAATGCATTAAGCGCAAAATAAGGATAGACCATCAAAATGATTTAAAAACTAAAATACAAAAATAAATAATTGAAATAAACATGCAAGCAAACAAATAAAGGATAATTATGAGTTTGAATCTCGAGCGGATCCTCTACATTACTTCTGATCACGGGCCTTGAAAAACGTATGAAAATCTCGATTCTACGGAAGGAAACAATAAACTCATCAAAACTAAACGAACAATAAAACTTAAACCATGGAAGAAAAAATTTCTAGAAAAGCTAAGTTTGCCTCGGCGCTTTGTTTAATATCGTTAGCTCGGCGAACTGAATCTGATGTGCGGGAGCAGGGCTCATATGAAACCTCTCTGTACTTATCTTGGGTGTGTTGATGGAATGATACCTTATTCATGGAACACTTTAATCTGACTTCAACCATTGTGTGTGTTAACTTTGAGATTCCTTTCTCACGGATCACGTAACCTCTCGCCCCTCAAGTGTGGAAAAACTTTGAGGTCACTTTGAAGGTCCGACCATCTAGACTTTATTTCAGGGAAAGCAGTTTGAGTGAGAATTAAGCAGAAGGACTGTTACCCACACCTCGGAATTCCTTCACGGCTTAATGTTTATCGTGTCAGGCCCCCGTCGCTTTCCTTGTAAATTGAGCATTGTCACCAAGCTTCATTCTGAATTCATCCGAGTTCAACGCGGTTGTAGCATCAGCCTCATCGGCTAATGTATTGTCCATGTTCAACTGCCGAGTTACCCAGTAGGCTCGATGCTCCAATTCCACCAACAGGTGGCAAGCTTTTCCATAAACAATTCGAAAGGGCAACATACCCAATGGTGTTTTAAATGTTATTCGGTATGCCCAAAGTGCATCCTCAATCTTTTTCGACCAGTCCTTCTGTTTGTGCTTGTTTTCTCGGAGGCCCGGCAGTTTCTGGGTCGATACCTGCAGCGCCCCCGTTTGGCGTGGGTGATATGGGATGTACGATGTCGCACGCCATACTTTTGCAAGACTTTGTCAATCATCTTATTGCGAGGAAATGAGTGCAGATTATCATGTCAGTCTTGGGGAGTCTTAGAGCAGCGAGAATATGTGACTCTGAAGCGGGCCACTACCACATCATTAGTGTGGGTCGGTGTGCTTCATTACTTAGAGACATAATCTACTACCAGCAAGTTGTACAGGTTATTATAAGATGGGGGAAATGGTCCCATGAAATCCATCCCCCATAAATCAAATAGTTCTACTTCCAGAATAGTATGCATGGGCGATTCGTCCTTTCTAGAAATGCTCCCTGTTCGCTGACATTTGTCGCATGTGCATACGAACTTATGAGCATCCTTGAATAGGCTAGGCCAGTAGAAGCCTGATTGAAGCACCTTGGCTGCTATTCTCTGGCCACCGAAATGTCCTCCACATGGTAAAGTGTGGTAGTGGTTCAAAATACTGTTCATTTCATCTTCGAGCGCATCCTCGATCATGGTCGGCCACGATATGCAGTATATAATTGGCTCCTCCCAATAGTAGTGTTTGAGTGTCACGAAAAATCTCTTTTTTACGGTGATAGCTAAGAAATTATGGAGGGATTACCTTGGCTACCAAATAATTCACGTAGTCTGCAAACCATGGAATTTCCCTTTTGTCTTCAATAGCTAAGAAGTTTGCTCATGGGAAAGTCATCGTTCCACTTGAACCTCATCCTGCCCTTGTCGTGAAAGATGATCTGCTGACTAGGTTCTCCATTCCTTTCTTGTCTTTAATCTAAATTAGTTGCTGCGACAAGAGAGACCCCTTGGGATTAGTGCGGGTTTGGCGTCCTTTAGTCATCAAATATTTTTATGGCGGAATGATCGGTGTGGATATTTACCTTGTTGCCCGATCAAAATAAGACTGAAATTTGTCAAAAGCAAAGAAACCATAGCGATAGTTCCTTTACGTAGTGGCGTAATTCAAGCGGGCATCATTCAAGGTTGCTCGCATAGTAGATCGCGGAATATTCTTTCTCTTTTACGCCTAACCTTTGCTCCAATGTATAGTCACTTGCGTCACACATTGCTTCGAATGGAAGGACCAATGCGGAATGCTCTGATAGGGTAGATACCAATTTATCTTTGACACTAAAAATGCGCATGCTTGTGCATCAAACTCAAATGGGGTCCCTTGGACCCGATGGGTCAGACAACGGTTTGCAATGCGAGAAAGTACGTGATAAGCGTCTGTAAAATCCCGGTGTGGCACAAAAAGCTGCTTATCCCTTTCAGGTGATTGGAGGTAATTTTCAATTCTTGATCTTTGCTTTGTCTACCTCTATTCCTCTTGTTGAAATCCGATGCCCAAGTATAATGCCCTCTTGTACCATAAAATGGCACTTCTCCCAATTGAGTACAAGGTTGGTCTCCTTGCATCTGATCAACACTGACCTCAAATTCTCCAGAAAATTATCAAATGAGCTACCCAAGACCGAAAAATCATCCATGAATACCTCGATTGTTTTTTCAACCATATCGGAGAATATGGCCATCATACATCGTTGGAAGGTGCCCGGCGCATTGCACAGCCCAAAGGGCATCCGCCTGAATGCGAATGTCCCATAGGGACATGTGAATGTCGTCTTCTCTGATCTTCAAGGGCTATAAGCGGTTGATTGGCCAGGAATATCCATCAGCGATAGTATTCATGACCGACTAATCGATCGACATCGATCCGAAGCGGCAAGTAGAAATGATCTTTTAGTGGCCTTGTCGGTTTCGATAATCAATACAAATTCTCCACGATAAGCGTTCCTAGAAGCGGTAATGTGTTATTCTCGATTCTTATGACGGTTGTTTCCACCACTTTTTAGAGTACTACTTATCTAGGACTTACTTATCTGCTTGTCGAAAATAGGATAAATAGCGGAGTATCAGTGCTTTAACACCTCATGGGACTACCTCTTTCATAGTTGGATTCAACCTTCTCACGTATTTCCCGAAGGGGTTATGACCATCTTCGACAAAATCTGATGCATGCATGGAAGGCGAATCCCGCACCAAATAATTAGAGACCATCAGGGCGCATTTTGTGATCTCCTAGGACCCTCAGTGCTTTTCTTCCTCCTAGTGCAATCGGGGACCTTTGAAATGATCCTTTGGTAGGTGGAGGCCATCCCAGAAGATACACATATTTCAAATGGATAGGCAATGGCTTTTGTTCCATCTTGGGTGGTTGTTGTGAATCTTGACATTTTAGCAACTCACCTAGAGATTCAAAATATTTCCTTCTATTGGGTTCAAAAGAATCCATCCATTTTACATACTCCTCTGCCTCTTCGCCTATATTCTCGGAATCACTCTGTACTAGGCTAGCCTCGAGGATCGATGAGACCACTTTGGTAGAGCACTATAGCCTCTTGTCTGTCATGAAGCATGTATCTCACTCTGTGGGATGTCTCACGGCAGACATTGAACTTGACTTCATCTTCACGCACTCTCAATTTTAGCTCTCCCCTCACGAACATCAATCCTTCTTGCTTGATTTGCAAGAAGCGGTTTACCTAAGATCATGGGTATTTCTTTTATCTTGCTATCTAATACATTGAAGTCTGTTTGGGAAGATAAACTTGTCAGCCTTCCACTAAGACATCTTCTATCACCCCCTCTCGGATGCTTTAAGGACACAGTACGCTAGGCGGAGTGTATTTGTAGTGGGACGAGCTTCACAACCCGAGCGTTTAAATGGACAAGGCGTAGAGATTAATACTGGTGCCCCGAATCACCTGTCTCTCGAAACTGACATTCCGGAGTAATTACGGGGATAGTGGCTGCTGGAGTCTTTAGCTTTTGCGGCAGCTTTCTCTGAAGGATGGCACTACCCTCCTCAGTTAGGTTAACTGTTTCGAAATCTTCCAGTCTTCTCTTGTGAGACAAGATGTCCTTCATAAACTTGACATAACTGGGCATCTGTTCCAGAGCATCAACAAACGGAATATTGATGTGCAGTTTCTTAAATACTTCCATGAACTTGGTGAAATGCTTATCCAACTTATGCTTCTTTAGACGCTAGGGATACGGAATTGGGGCTATGGGTTGTGGGTTATCCTTTGTGATTTGTGTGTCTCCCACGGTATGTCTCTTGAGGTACATTCCCTCACATATTATCGTTAATTGCATTGGAAGACTTTCTCGGTTCTACCACCTCCTCTGTCTCTGGGGGTTGCTCCTGTATCGCCAATTCTTTACCACTTCTCAGTGTGACTGCTTTAACATCTTCATTCCCCTCTCTTCTTGGGTTCACTTCTGAGTTGCTTGGCGGAACCGGTACCTTTCTGTCGATAGATTAGCGTTTGGCCCATCTGTCCTCTCCCCAAATTTCTCGGTGTCTTTGCTTGATTGTTCAATTGGGTGGCATGGTTTTGCATATTCGCCTTCGTTTCATTCATAAGGGCAGTGTGAGATGTAAGCATTTGCACAAGGGCTTGTTCCAAGTCCACCTTTCAAGAAGGTGGTTATTTCGCTTTCGGGATGGAGGAATGTTGTTCGATTGTTCGCAAATCCAGCATGCTTGCATTGTTTTGACCATTCGTTATTCGCCACCTTAGCCTTGATTTTGGTTACGATAGTTGTTTCCCTTTATCTGACCACATTCTTTGTGGGTGGCTCTAATTAAACCTTGACACATGCGGGCACGCTCGCGGTTTAGTTTCCGTGGCATTCTGTCTTTGCTATCTTTGTCCTCAGAATTCACCTGACTCCATGGGTTGGTCTGTATGGAAATTAAGCGGCACACTTATTTGTCCCCAGTCGGTTGTTTAGTAAGGTGTCGACATGAGTAACAGTTATTGAGAACCTCGTTATCTATCTGCTATGGCCTTCAACGGTGTAGTCTTCTCTCTGAAATTGCTTAATTGGTATTAGTAGCGACATCTTCAATTTCATATGTTTGGTCAGTGGTCTTCTTCATTAGCGACCCTCTCTTAGGGGCATCGATCCTTTGTTCTATTCGCATTCCTCGGACCATTATAAAAAGTATGGACTGCATCCATCTGGTGGTTTGTCTTTGTGGGGACACTTCCTCGACCAGTTCGTGAAATCCCCATCGTGCTTACGGGTTCTTTCCCTCAGTTGTTCAAAATTATTGATCTCTTGCACAGGTTGTGCGATTTTTCGCAGTGGGAAAAACTTGGTGGGAACTACACTAAGTCGTTCCATTAGTAATGGAATCCGTTGGTGACTTGTCAACCCAATGCCCGAAGCTCTATCACTGAGTGAGTGGGAACAATCTCAACTGGTGCCTCTTCAGTGACCCCATTGTACTTGATCGTGTCGTAGACTTCGAGGAAGTTGGTCAAATGCATATTTGGATTCTCATTAGGTAATCCATGGAACAGGATGTTATGAAACTGTCTGGCAGGATTCGCCGGCTTCTTCGAAGTTGTTTGCACGAATAAGTGGTCTTCGGATGGTATGCACGAAGACGATTGTGGCGGTGAGAGGCGAATATTCCCCGCAGCATGAATGGATCATACGGGTTTGTATAAGCGGCTGGGTGTGATTCCTTCCATTATTCCCATTTCGGCCCCTTTGTGGCTCATTTTGCTCAAGGCTAAGATCCTGCTCTTCATTGTTCTCCATGATTGCTAGCTTTCTATTCTTTACTGTTCTCAGTTCTCGGCGTAATCGGTGTAAGGTTCTTTCTGGCTCTAGATCAAACGGATGTAATTCAGCCTGACCCCGTGTTCGCATGCATTCAATGTAACCTTGACTGCAATCACACACGAAACAAAAAGACTAAATTACCAGCACTTGTAAAACAAAATAAAAACAAAAATTCCAGAGTAATATCTAATTGCCTTGTTGTCAATATCAACACTAAACTTCTTCCCCGGCAACGGCGCCAAAAACTTGATAGGCCGAAAGTGTGATGTGTATATATGTACGCCTATGTCTTGTAGTGCAGCGTCGTATCAAGTAATATAGTGTACCTAGGGTACGGATATCGATCCATGGGGATAAGTGCATTGAATACAGAGTTTAGCTTTCAAATATTATCTGGATGTAAGCTTTGAGTGACCCAGTTACTAATGAGACAAACTAAACTAATCGATCTTAGTGAATTGCTATGTTGTGGAGACTAGGGTTATGTCTCCCCCTGCCACTTTTGATGGATTACTTCCTAGAGAAATTACTATTCAGTTTATTCACGACTTATTGATGACGGGGTGATCGTGCTTACGAGATACCCTCTCTCGAGGTGTATCCGCCTATCTCGCTAGTAGGGTTGAGTGTATCTCTACTAACTCGATACTCCGAAACGCTTAAATGTTCTAACATTAGTCGCCACCCTCGGAATCGGAATATCTCTATTTGCCAAGATTGTAGAAATTTTACTTGTCAGTTTGGACATCCCTCATCTCTTGAATCTCGGATATCATGCCACAATCATTACCAATGTTGGCTTAACATCACCATGTAAATAAATCACAGATATAGAGCAGATACTAACAAGTCATAAACAACTGAATAATATAAAATACGAATCTTTAATCCATGCAATCGTGACAGGGTTCAACAACACCCTAGATATGAATCTAGAACATACTGAACGTAAGTACACAAGTATTCAGTCTATAAAACATCATCATTCTTTCAAGAAAGAAGAAAAATACAAAAGTAACTGTCTTCTCCACTGATTTCCTTTGTTCTTTGCTCACGCTCCGTTACTTACTAGTCAGTACTTATCTCGATGCCCTCGGGTCTGGTCCCCCTTTTGCTTTAATGATGGAGGCCAAAACCAGCGACTTGAGGCGTTTATAGCGTCCACGCGGCGTTGAACGTTAGCTTGACTTTTTATTTTGTTGTTGACCCAACGTCGCGACGTTCCAGCCAGCTTTATGCACTTCTACCCTCTGCTCCAAAATGCTTCCAAAAATGCCGTTCCACTACTTGATTCACCTGTGATACAAAAAATCGGATGCCGAATATGAAATACATAATTAACTATAAAATAAAGCTAAAACAATAAGGTGACGGGTATGCGAGTGTTTTAAGCTCCATCGATGGAGTCGCGTTCTTTGTTATTTTTGTGGATGATTTTTCCCGATATACTTGGATTTATCTCTTGAAAAATTATTCGGGCATAAATATGTTGTGACTTTACGAAATGATTGAAACCACGAGTTTCGGATTTGATAATGCCTAAGAATATAAAACCCATGAATTTACCTCTAATCTATCTCGCACATTCTATACGATATTTCCTATGCGGTTCATGTAGTCGGTCGGTTGCCAGCTTTAGATCTCCTCATTGTCTTCTTTGTTCTCGGGATTATTGATATACGAAAGACACCATATTTGATGATCTACATTTTTTAACGTGCTTCATTAACTCTTTGAGACGTATTCGGATCTGATTGGGCGAGGTGATCCCAGCGTCATCAATCTACTACATGATATTGTTTTCTTTTGGAGTGATTATCTTCTTGGAAAGCGAACAAAGTAGTCGTTGCTCGTTCCATTGGCAGAGCGAGAATATAGAGCAAGCGACAACTACTACAAGCCCAGACGAAGGGGATGTTAGATTATTATATTGTTAGATTTATTTTGTATTTTCGTAAGATTGTAATTTGTATTTTCCTATGATTGTAATTTGTATTTTTCTAGGGTTGTATAATCTAACCTATATAAGGCCTCCTCTTGTACTTGTAATTTACAGTTTATAATATATAAAGACTCAAGTCTTTCTTCAGTTATTATTCTTATATAACTTTCCAAATATTAAACCATCTTGATTCACATATCTTTGTTTCAAAAAGTCTTATTAGTAGATGAACTTTATAAAAAGTTTAGGTTACGAGGCAATGAAAACTTTTGTGCATAATGAATAGGTATGCATATATAGAAGGGAGGTTAAAGAACTCATAATTTCGTGTATAGATACAATCTAAAATAGACAATGGATAAAGCCAAGGAATACCTCTATGGGATCAAATACATACTGATCTGTTACGAACATAGTGTACGTATTTTTCAATCAGAACATCATACTTTTCTAATTAAAGGTCTTGGAATGTGTCATTAGATATTCCTTGAATAGATCATGAGAGTAATCTTCGCTTGGACTATCAGAGTACGATTTAGTAGGAAGTGGTCGCGTTTGTCACGGAGATCACTGAGAGAGATGAAATTAGGAAAACCCCAAGCTTTGTTGGAGTCAGAGAACCATATGTAAGCTGCAAATAGACAAATAAATCAACTTTCATTTTTGTTTAATTAACAAAAAATCTAAACACAATATAATTAGGATAACGATAGCATTTGTTTAATAAAATAAACAAAATTCAGTGTAGTTGAATTACCATGGGATGGTTTAATATATACACTAGACTTTGATCAGCTATGGACTCGAGCTCGCATGTTCTTTGATGGAATTAACCATAACTAGCCAGCTCTAGAAAGAGGGACAGGCTTTTGTTCTTTGCGTTCTGGTCTCCTCTGGGGTATAGGATCAACTTCCTGATTCATTTGCATGAGCAAGAAATAAACAAAAAGCTTTAGATGAGATCAACTTCCCCTTTGCCACTATATTTAATAACAAACACCTCTGCTCCGAAAATGCAACAATCATCCATCAAGTATCCATTGCAAGGATCCTTGAGTTCATCCAGTGAAAGAAACTGAGCAATCCCACATCGAGTCTTGATCACATTGAAGTGGCTTGCCTTCGAATCAGCATCTAAATAAGTAGATGAGTGCATGTCATTAGTATATCTTCTATCTTGACCACATAACTGTAAAATATGTGTAGCTGAAAAAAAAAAAAAAAAAAAAAAAAAAAAGACTACCTTGGACAGTCAAGTAATTTTCATGTATATGATTAAACACAAAGAATTTGAAGTTGACAGTAACCTCCCACCCAAGAGGAAGATTTTCAGTATCTGATATTTCCAAATAGAGGAGACAGTGCCTTTCCCCTCACTTTTGTTTATTTACCCATTTGGGTATAGGTACAATCTCCTGCAAATGTAGAAGAAATGAGCAAAAGCTGGACGAAAAGGTGTATAGAAAGAAGGATTGTCAAACCCACCATACAGCCACCAACTGAAGCGACCATTGATTCATATTTTTCAATTCTTGTATTCAGGAGCACTGATACAGATTCCACCTTGAAAAAGTAGTCGGCTGGTGGGAAATATCTTAATGTTCTTGATATTGCTGTAATGAGAATGTTCAAAGCATGAAACCATTTTAGTATGTATTGTTGGGAAGGTGAAAGGGAAAATCAAGATTGATACATAAATTAAAAAGATCCCTTCAGGCTATGTTTGGTTCCTGAAAAATGTGAGGAGAATAGAAGTAGGAAAGAAAAAATGAAAAAATAAAAATAATATTTAAATCACATATTGTTTTGGTTACTACTTTTATGGCCTACGAGTAATTTTATTCGTTCTTTGATTTTCATTAGATAGTCAAACATGAGTTGCCTTAACATTTTTAAATAAAATTGGACTTAAGGAAATAGCAATCTTTGAGCAACGATAATAACTAAGAACAGACAATGATAAATAAAGCTTCAAACCAAAAAAAGGACACAGATATTATGTAGGAAAAAAACCTTTAAATAAAGGTACAAAAAACATCTTCCATTATAATATAATGGGGATACAAATATTTCAGTACTTTGAGGTGAAAAGGCCTCATCCAAAAACTAAGAAAGTGGCCTACCTTTTCTCATTTTTCACCACTTACTAAAAAAGAAAAAACCTAATACTATTTTTATATGGAGCTTAGGAAGTACCACAAATATAAAATAGCTTTTATAAACTCATGGGCTGAAGAACCCAGCCAACATGTACTTGTGGATAGCAAGTAATGCCGGATGAAAAGTGATCTTAAAGTAATCATCAACTGAAGGATAAACATAAACAAGTCAAAAAGAAGGAAGGGTGAGCATATTGATTTGGTATTTACAAAGAGAGAGAGAGAGGATGCAAGGTCTTCTCTGCCACAGCTAGTTGAGCAGTGGAGATTAAGTATTAGAACTTATTGCATGTTTATAA
This sequence comes from Tetrastigma voinierianum, assembly GCA_016808115.1. Classification (NCBI taxonomy): domain Eukaryota; kingdom Viridiplantae; phylum Streptophyta; class Magnoliopsida; order Vitales; family Vitaceae; genus Tetrastigma; species Tetrastigma voinierianum. The sequence continues at coordinate 70,852 of JAEQBH010004880.1, read as the reverse complement.
GCATAGAAAGTTAAATCTCACATTATTTTATTTACTACTTCAAACAAATTTTATAAATAAAATATTTTAAAATTTATATGTTTTAGATAATTTTATTTATATTTGATTTTTTAATTTCATCCCAGTTGTTAAAATGTTTTTCTTATAATTTTCTCTCTTTGATTAGTACTTTCAAGAACCAAACATGACCTTAAGAAAATAACAATTTGAGCAACAATAATAGCAGAAAGGACAATGATAAACCGAGAACTTCCCTAACACGGACACCAGGTATTATGTAGAAAAAACCACCCTCTAAATAAAGGTTAAAAAAAAAAAGTATTCCATTATAATATAATGGGGATACAAATATTTCAATACTTAACGATGGAGATAACAATACCTTGCTCTCCGTAATGGGCAGCAAGAATATCATCTAGGGATTCTTAAATTCCAAATATTTCAATTTCAGTGGATTCTCTCGGGAATAGCATTAGGAACTCTGAACAAATTACAAGAAAAACAAAAATCAGTGCAAATAAAACCAACCAACAGCAATATTGAATCGGAAAAAGCTCTTCTTTTTCTCAAAAACAGGCAATGTAATTAATCAAACAACAAGATGAATCCGGAGCAGCTTAAAAGATGCTAGAAATTGACAAAATTCCTGCAAAAATTGCTCAGGAAAAGGGTAGGATGAATAGAGAAGAATGAAAAAGAAAGAAGTGGGGAAAAGAAGAGAATTACTCGGAGACGGCCTCCTTGTGGACCTGGAGGACATGGATGGCCATGCCGGAGGCGGTGGAGAGCTTCTGGTTGCAGACATGGCACTTGAAGTGCTTTTCCTCCTGGTGCTGAACAAGAATCTTCTCATCCTCGAACTCCGTCTCGCAGTAGTAGCAGAAAACCTTCGCTGCTCTCTTCTTCTTCTCCTTCCCCATTCTCTCTCTCTCTCTCTCTCTCTCTCTCTCCCCTTGGGGTTTCCCGAGATTTGTGAATTTATTTTTCTGATTTTGGGAATATTAGAGCATCTCCAAGAGCCTCCACAAAGTCATTCCCTTAGAGCATCTCAAGAGCCTGCAAGTCATTCCACTTATTTATTTTAGATAAACACTAAAAATCTCACTCTAAGAGGCTAGTTATTTGTTCTACATTTCAATATCACTAATTTCGCTCTGCTTGTGAAAATTTAGCCATCTCCTCGCCACATGAGGCTAGTTTGTAACTTGTGTGAATCTGGCCAGGAGGAAAGAAAGAAGAAGGGAGAAGGGGGACGGAGATATAGAGAGAAGAGAGGGGGCGTTCTCGCTTCAGTGAATTCTAGGTTTTTACGGTAGATTCAGACGATGTCGACTAGCTAGTCCCTCACGGAGTCCGTGATCTTGAGGTTGCAGCTAGGGTGGTGTGAACTTGATCTTAAATCCGCTCGAGCCGTCGGGCGGTAGTGTCGCCGATTAATGCAGCTCGGATGCCGGCGTCGGCTTACGCTCCGTGGAGCACCTCATAGAGGCCTCGTAGACTCTTCGGGTTTGTTGATTTCTCAGATCTCGGTTTGCGCGGGTTGGGAATCTGGGGTTTCGTTTTGATTTGGGATACGAGGGAAGAAAGGAAAACGAAATTGTTGAATTTTTTCGATGTTTTTGTTTGTTAAAGTTTGTTTTTATTTTTATTTGTCTATGTTTTAAAACTAGTAATCTTGCTGAAACAATAACCAAAGAGCTGATTCAAGCAAAACATAGTGACTAGATTGAAAAGAAAAATGTCCAGCCTATGCTGGAGCAAAGCTAATGAGATTATTGAATCAGGAAGTGAAGAGATGTGGGAAAAATTAAAAATTTGATGGCGTGGCGTAACACATCAACAAGTAATGTCACGCCCGAATCCCCGGTTCGACCCGAATGGCGAATCCGAACCGAGTCCGGGGCGCGAGACTATATACTGGGACTCATTGATCTCTGTATTGGTACTTGTGGGTATACAAACAATTTATGTACTAACAAAAAAAAAATCATTTACATATAAAAAAGAACTACCACCGGAGTGGAGTCCATCAAAATCTATACACATATACTAAGTCCCTTTTACTTATACATGTACTTTTGATATTGAATATATTTTAGCGTGGAATACAAAATAATCATACTGCTTTCCTTCGGAGTTTACATCTTATACAAACACTTATACATATACATATCTAATACGTAACACCAGTCAGAAGATATGCAATTTGTAATCTTTAATGGGGTGTATAAGAGTACCAAGTGTCATATTGAAACAATTTTGGAAAGACGAAATTAGAAAGGAAAGTTTCTGGAACCCGGAATTATGGTAAAAGAAGAGGAATTTAATTGTCATTAAGCAAAAGAATATGAAAATCAAAATTTAGTTAGAGATGGGCCACAATACAAATAGAATAAGTTACAATTGCAAAATTGAGGAGATGAGGTTTTAAATTTCAATTAATGGAAAGTTGATCTTAAAATTCTTGGAAGATGGAGGGCTTAATTTGCAATTAGGAAACTTGAGATTTTTAATGTGGGAGACAAACAAAAATCACATTTTTGGTCTCATTTGGGTAAGGGCAACCGTAGAGGAGAAGAGAGAGTCAAGAGGAGGAAGAAGAGGAAGAAGAAGGAGGAGGAGGAGATAAAAAAAAAATCAAGGTATGGAATCCTTTATTTTGGGTTTTTGGTATGAATTCCCATGGAGAATTGATGCTCCTTGGTCTAGGGTTTTGGAAGAGATCACCTAAACCCTAGATGTTTGTTGGGATTATGAGAGTTTTTTCCCAATTGGTGGTAAAGTAAGCATGGAATCATCAAAAGCATGTGGTTTAAATAGAGATTGGTGGACCTAGGTTGAGTTCTTGGATTTCCACCTAAGGTTTTGAGGTTTGAGGTTCCATAGCACTCATTTCAAGTGTTGTGGAGTTGTTTTTAGATGAATTCCATGTAAATTCTTGAGGTATATGAATTATAGAAGTTGTATGATGTTAATTGGTAGCAAAAGTGGCAAAAAAGAAGCAAATCTGGAAAAATTCGAGATTTGCTGAAGTGCAGAAAATACTGCATTGTTTTCTGTTTCGACCGATTTTAAATATTTTGACCATAACTATCTCATTTCTTATCCGATTTGAGTGATTCAAGTATTATTAAACTAGACTTCAAGGAAAACCAAACATATAGAAATAGGTATCGTCAGAATTCTGATTATAAGTGGCACAAAAATTCGCTCCGAAGTAGGACCGTATAGTAAGCCTTTATGCGGTTCTCAGTACGGGTAATGCTGCATTTTCCTATTTCGACCAGTTTTCGTATTTTGACCATAACTTGCTCATTTCTGATCTGATTTGAGTGATTCAAGTTGCTGGTTAAAATAGACTTCAAGGAAAATCATACATATAGAAATAGGCATCATCAAATTCTGATTATAAGTGGCCTAAAAATTCACTCAAAGTAGGGTCATGTGTAAGCCACTGTATGGTTCAGTTTTTGAATATAGATTAGCCGGTTGTTTTGGACGTAACGTGGGTTTCGGTACTCCGATTTGGGTGATTCCAATTGGAGAAGAACCCTTATCACCTTAGCTTTAAAATAGTACAAAGAGATAATGTCAAATATGAAGTTAAGACTAGGGAAAAATGAGTAATACAAACTGTCCCTAGTGAAATCGGTAAATGGACTAGTTGGCATGAAAATGCCATAACTTTAGTTGGGATGATCCGATTGGATTGATTCAGAGATTCCTAGAGTAAAATAAGATTCATAGAGGAATAAGAATATAGGACTGAGTGTGTATAGAGGATTAATGAAATTATGGTTAATGTGTAGTTGTGGTTTCTTGAAAAGGTGAAAAGGACTATCGGAAGAGGCAGGGCTCGGCGGGAAGCAAGTGGGATTGAGCGGTGAGCGGTGAGTGAAAATGACATATTACTGAAAATTGAGTTTTAAAAGTGAATGGTTTTAATGTTAAACTGAAAGTTTAATGGAAATGTTTATGTAAATGTTAAGGCATATGGAAATGTTTTATCTTGCATCAATATATATATTTCTATGTATATGAAATATATGTACATATGTTAAAGTATTATGAAAGTTTTAAAATGGGTAAAGAATGCATATGTGTTTTAATGATAAGTAAAGGATTTAGAAATGTATTTATAAATGTATTTTGGAGAAATGTTTTACTGATGGTTACCACCAAACCCCTATGGTATTATGGCGATATGCGTAGAGGTACCTTAAGCGTGTAAGGTTTAGAGGGTGAGTTATAGGTTACTAGCGGGGAGGTGGGTGTCTAGGTAATATCCTTACACGTGATGGGTGCTATGGCGGAACCCTATGCAAAGCGTGAGTTTCTCATGACGTAGTGGTTATAATTGGAGATATTTATCCCTCACCGTCGATGCCGAGCTATTAGGTGTGTTTATTCCCACAGGTTCCATTAAGAAAGAAAGAAAAGAAAGAAAGAAGAAAGAAAAGAAAAGAAAGAAAGAAGAAGAAATAAAAGAAAGAAAGTTTAAGGCATAAATGGATTTTAATTTTATAAGTATTTATTATAAAGAAAGAAAAAGAAAAGTTTAAAGCATAAATGTTTAAGGCATAAATTGATTTTAATTGTATAAGTATGTATTACTTTGATATATCTGAAAATGTTATTTTAATGAAAATGTACGCTCATTTGAAACTCTTTAGCTCATTCTTTTCCATATGTTTTAAAGATTACTTTTTAAGGAGCAGAGGCAGTGCCCACTTAGGTAGAGTATTCCCACACCTGGTGGTGGAGCCATCGGAGGCAGCGCATGTGAGCTGCATTGTATAAATAGTTTGCATATTTTATATGTCGAATAATTTGTCATGTATATATGCATAGATGTATATATTTTGAAAAGGAACTACGTGGGCTTTGATCCTCGGTGGGCCCAGTGCGTAGAGCGGTCGGCTTAAGTCAGGCTCAAGCGATCTTTTGAAAAAAAAAAGCATGGAATTAAAGAAGTTTGGAATGTTTTGATGATTTGAAATGAATAAATTTTATGTGTATATATTGTGTTTGATTGGGTTGTGGACGAGGAGTCCTAAAACGGAAGTTGAGAAGTTGAGGATTGAAAGATTGGAAGTGTTTAAATGTTTCGCATATTTTGTAAATTTTGGGAAAGTCAGAAAAACGAGAGAGCTCGACGATTTTACGAAAAGAATCTAGTGTTTAGAAAAGAAGAAAAAAATTATACTTAAACTAGCATTATTTACTAAAGATATGTTAAGGATTGTAAGGGGGTTCGCTCCATGGATTTATTTAGTTGTTTTTAAGGAAAAGTTTACATATCCATTGGAGTCTTGAGGAGAATCCCCTCGGGTTCATGAGTTAATCCGGTCGGGATCCTTCAAATACAAAACATGGCGGAGATTTCGAGGCGGTCACGGTGAGCACCTATCTCTGGCGCTTTGCTCTGTTGATGTGGGATGTCTGTCCTCACATCCTTGTCTTACCTTACGTACCTACAGTTCGTACCCATGCTAATCTTTACGTTTAGTGGGAAAACATATACATGGACGACCAATAACAATAATCGTCGTCTCAATCTTTTACATTTACTTTTCCTTATGCATATCATGAAACCTATTCTTATGTGACTTCTAATTCATATCATATTATATGGGTTACCCTTTTGGATTCCATATCATTATCTTGTTCGTATTACTTCCATGTGTCATGTTTTTTCAGTTTAACTCATATCTTTCTACATGTATGGCGGGATCGGATCATGTCGAGTAAACTTATACATATCTGATAGCGAGTGAACATATCATAGTCGTATCAAATACGTACAAGGTCAATCGGATGCTCTGAGATACATATCGAATCACGGGACATTGGTCCATTTGTCAAACTAATGCCTTTATACAATGTCGTGTAATGTATAAGATACTTATCGAATACATTTTTCAAATCTTTTTTTTTTCTCATTTTGGTTTGTGATTTCACATATGGTATAAGTCGACATTAGTAGCGAGTCGGTTGATGAATCCAGATCACATTTGTCATTCATTAGCGATAATGATCTCACATTCCAATGTGCAATCTCACATATTACTATGAAATTAGGCATTTGGCGAGATTCAGTTGGTGAACCTGTCACGTTTTGTCATTGTTAGCAATGTGATCTCACATTCCAATATTGCAATCTCACATATATTATAGAAGTCGACATTCGCTGATTCGAGTTGGTGAATCACATAGCATTTTGTCATTCAATAGCAATGTGATCTCACATTCAATATTGCAATCTCACATATGACTATAGAAGTCAACATTCACGATAGATTCAATTGGTGAATCATGTCCTATTTGTCATTCAGTAGCAATGTGATCTCACATTCAATATTGCAATCTCACATATGACTATAGAAGTCGACATTCACGACAGATTCAATTGGTGAATCTTGTCCTGTTTGTCATTCAGTAGCAATGTGATCTCGCATGGAACAAATACGATTACCCTCATGACGAATTCAGTTGGTGAATCCCGTCATGTTGGTCGACCCGATAAGCACATTTCCATCGATTTACTTTTATCAGGTAATTTCACTTATAGTTCAAATACACGCACTCATGCATATATTTGACAAACATTTCGAATATATATATATATATATATATATATATATATATATATATATATATATATATATATATATATATATATATATATATATTTCACAAATAGAACTCATAACCGATCTTAATCACATTTTGTCTTCATATCATTTATGTAGATCTACCCCGAGGTCTTTATCTATTCATAGCCTTCCATGGTGGCTATCACTTGTTCATTCATGTATTTCTGTCATTTGTTATCGTTTTCTGGTTATATGTGATAATAATCATATATAACTTAACCACATTATGTGTTCATGACCTATTGCCTTTCAAGTTCATGTTCATGTTCATGTTTCAGTTTGTTTTCATTTTTCAAATCATATTCACGTTTTATGAACACATCTATACATATTGCATTTCCTATATTTTTCTTGTTTCATGCCTGTTGCCTATGGCATTTCATATACTTGTACAATATGACACTTATGTATTCACACATCATTCATGTATTCTTGTTCCTCTATGAATATACTTCACTTAGAAATTTGAATCATTCCAATTGAATCATCCAAACTCAAGTTATGACATTTTCATGCCAAACTAGTCATTTTGCCCATATTGTATAGGGACAGTTTGAAATACCCATTTTTAGGGGTCTTAACTCCATATCTGACACTGGTTTTTTGTACTCCTTTGAAGTTAAGGTGCTAAGGTTTCTTCTCCAACTGGAATCACCCAATCCAGACACGAAACTCAAGTTATGTCCTAAACAACGGAACTACTCTATGTTAGTGAGACAGTGGCTTAAACATAGCCCCACTTTGAGTAAATTTTGGGCCAAATAGAATAGAATTTGAAGGTACCTATTTTGGGGTGTTTTGTTCTCATGAAGTCTATTACAGCTTCAGCCACTTGCATCACTCCAAATCGGATAAGAAATGACCAAGTTATGGCCAAAATAAGAACATTGGTCCAAAATAGAGCATTTAGTGCTGATGATGCAGAGTACCCGGTGGAATGAAGATATGGTACGAGCCACCACTCTGTTTGGTACCGGTACCACCCCTCGAAATTTCCTAGAAATGGTGTTTTTTCTCTCCTTTTTCCATATTTTGCTACCAAAATCAACTCAATAATCAATATACACTTCAAAACCACTCCATATTCATCTTGTAACCTCTATTATACTCAAATCATCTTTCAATACATATCTTTCTTCAAAAACCTTTCATGAATTACTCCCAAAACAACTCTAATATGGGTCATAACCCATACACAAACCAAACACAAAGATTAGTTAGGGTTTGTTCTAACCCAACTCCATTACTTGAAATTAAGCCGTGAATCCCGACCTGAGGAGGATTGGCATTCTTGTACCATTTAGGGTTTTACCAACCATACTTTCAATAATTTTAGGGTTAGGATGAAATCCTAACAAAACCCTAGGTTTGGGGACAAGCTACTAACCATCCAATAGCATGGAAATTCATACAAAACTTTAGAATTCCATACTTAATGTTAGAATCCATACAAAACTCCAAAGATCCATACAAATCTATACAAAGTTCCATACCTTATATCTCTTGCAAACACTTCTTTCTTCTTTTCTCTTCCTTCTCTTCTCTTCCCTTCTCTTCTCTTCTCTTACGTGGGAGCCCTAACTCCCCTTTTCAAAGTGAGAAAAATATCCTCTTAAGAGACCAATTTGGTCTCATCTTATCCACTTCCTTAAGGCCACGTTTGGAAAGCCATTTTTGGCTTATTTTCCCATTTTTGCTATTTAGCCCTTCCATTCTCTTCTATTTGTATCACACTTATCCTATATTCTAATTTAGCCTATCAACTTTTAACCTTATGACCATTGGATCCTTCTTTTACAATTTGACCTTTACCTTTCCTCGTACTAATTAAAACTATCGTTTTTCATATTAGTCTCTTAATTTTCGGAATAAGAAAAACTTAACTTATTTTATACCCTAAACATGTTGAAAATGACTAGGGTATATTTCGGGGTGTTACACGTGATGTCATCAATATGGTGATGACATGGCATACTAAATAGTATTTTAAATTTTATTATTGAAAGTTAGTTAATGTTAGTTAAAATGGATAGCTTTAAAATAGATAGCGTTGTTGGAGTGACTTTGAAAAAGTTGTTAGTTAAAATAGATAATACAATATTTTAATATATTTTGAGTAGCTATTTTAGATAGCCTTGTTGGAGATGCTCTTACCTATTTTGGTTTCACGTCATCATCACGTGCAAGTCCTAGTCGCCCCCCACCATATTCATTAAAAAAATATATCATAATTGTTGGTTTTCGGTTTATTATATATATAAGCTAAAAATCTAACTATCAGTATGATTAATTAAATATTCAATTAATCATTTTTGGATTAACTATATATTAATTTTTTGGTTAATCATAATCAAAAAAATAAATTTGTAATTCCATAATTATATATTAAAGTTTACTATAAATATAATAAAAATACAAAATAAATTGTAATTTATACATTTGCAACACATGACACCGGATGCATTTATAATACATCCAAATAATACATGAAGTGCATGAGATTAGATAATTTAATGACATTTTTTTAATCAATCATATGTTTAACAACTTCAATAGAAAATATATATATATATATATATATATATATATATATATATATATATATATATATATATATATATATATATATATATATATATATATATATATATATATATCAAATCAATCACAACCTTTATGCTTTGATTTGGTAAGATTAGATAAGTCCAAAAAGTGTATTGTATTATGTATTGTTATATACTACTAATGTAAGTATATTACTATATGTTTTCATAATATATATTATATATATTGTTAGTGGCGGAGCCAGGATTTTACTTCGATGGGGGCAACCTCTAATGGGAATGTGTATCGTGTTCATAACTTTTGGTTGCAATGTTTTTTTAGGATTTTCAATGGGCGTAACAATGGTCAAAATTTCTAAAACCTTACTATTCAAGTGGGGGCAACTACTCCCATTAGTATGCTCCCTACCCTTTTTATACATTGTGATTTATAATTTTAGTATAATATTAGTATTTTTTATTTTTTGGTCGGTCAATTGAAATTACAGTTTTTATATTTTGTAAGTCGAAACAAAAACCAAGATTTATATAAAATAGAAACCAAAATCGAATCGGACAATTTGATTAACATATTTTTTGGTTTGTTTTCTCAGTTGATTCGATTTCTTTGGTTTTTGCTTTCACTTTGAGTGTAACACAACTTTTCTTTTTTCTTTCTCATGTCATCACATTAGGGGGGTGTTTGGTAAGTAGGAATGAGGAATGGAAACTAATATTGTTGGCCTGTTTGTTTACGGTTTTTGAAAACTATTTCAGATGACACAAAAACATCAAATTCAAATAAAAAGAACAATTTTCAGAAAACACAAAAAATGGTGTCCCGTGTGTTTTCAAAAACTATTTTCAATAACAATTTTTAAAAATATGAATCAAATTGACGCTTTGTTTCCATTTCTATTTTTATGAAATTGAAATATGTCGAAAAATAAAGAAGAGGGAAAAGAGATAATTCAAGAAGAAAACTATCTTTTATTCTTCCAAAAACCCATATATAGTGTTACAGTCATTAATACCATAATAATTATTCACGGTTACGATCGTGCGTAATAATTATTCTCAAATAAATGTGTGGTCATTCAGTTATCGGTGAATCATTTATGTAACTCACGTGAATGACCATCATTAGATTGAAATCTTACTCATTAAAAAGCCTTGAAATTAAAGCCGGTGGAATGACACAGACGAATGGAAAGAGTCTGATATCTAACATCTTTATTCATACTCCCTCTGGTAGTGACATGACTATATTGTCTTCAACTTTTCCAATTTGAAGATCTTTAAGTTGTAGTATGCCAACTTACTTCAGTTTCTTGAATGTTGTAGAAGGCAGGGTTTTAGTAAATAAATTTGCTAGATTATCATTGGACCTTATTTGTTGCATATCAACTTCACCATCCTTTTAAAGTTCATGAGTGTAAAAGAACTTTGGCGAAATGAGCTTAGATCTATCACCTTTAATATATCCTCCTTTGATTTGTGCAATACATGCAGCATTGTCTACATATAATATTGTTGGATTATTCTTAATAGAAGATAATCCACATGATTCTCTGATGTGTTGTATCATGGATCTCGACCAAACACATTCTCTACTGGCTTCATGCATGTCGTAGTATTTACGAATGATTGAGGCTAGCCACCGTCGTTGTTTAGCGATCTCGGGATATTGCGGTATTTCCATAAGTAAATATATATCTTGTTTTATGTCGAGCTTTGTAGGTCAGATATCCTGCATACATAGCAAATGGTATTTAATGGTTCCAGTACTTTGAATAAAATAATCATATCACTTGTCCCATGGAGATATCTGATATATGTTTGATTCCATTCTAGTGCCTTTGGTTGGTGAGGTTGTATCTTGCTAATAAATTAACTGAGAAAGCAATGTCTAGTCGAGTATAATTTGCAGGAATACATTAGTGCACAGTGCACTAAGCTATAGTATAGGGACAGTAACTCTTCATTTTCTTCCTTAGTGGAATGGATCTTTAGTTACCTCAGTGGCCTAACAACTATCAGAACTAAGGGTGTAAAACCGGGAAAATTCGATTTGCAGTGATGCAAAAACCGGTAATTTCGGTCAAAACTTGAAATTTTTCTAGATCTCGGATGATGAAATGGATTTCACCGTTGGAATTGTCTCGCAAAATCTAGCTACCACGTCGAATTTGGTAGATTCGAGATAGTGAATTCATGTATTTCAGGCAGGGTGTGGTGCTAAGCGATTTTGAGAGACATGTGATGTGACAAAAGTCACCTACTACATGTACCCATGTGACACATGTTACATGAGTAGAGAGAGGATGAGATGGATGGCTCGGATTGTGCCAAGTGTCAAAATCCAAAACTTAGGGACATGATGGGAATTTTTTGAATGTTTAATAAGGATAAGACAAAATAATGAATAGATTTTTTCTCCATTGGAAGAACAAATCGACAGTGGGTGTGAAATTCCAGATTTTGGAGAGAGAAGGTGTGCCTTCTCACAGATTCTGATGGATTCGGATCGTCGGTTTGTGGAGTAAGAAATAAAGTCGATCTACGGTGAGAAGTACGGGTGGACAGATTTGGGTGGTCAGAGCAACTCAAGAGGTAGGGATCTTTTCTCTTGTGTTATTCTTTGGCTAGAGCCATGCTTAAAAATGAAGTTGGGGATGTTTGAAGGCTTAGATTAAGTAAAGTGTTTGATCTCAAAAACATTTAGGCGAGTGGAGAAAATCCCATTCTTGTGATGCAATTGACGATTACTGGCAGGGGTTTCAACATTTCATGTGAATAATTGATGTGATTTTGGTGTGAATTTTATGATGTTGAGTGATTCAAAATGAATTGCTTGTGCTTGTTAATTAGCCAGCTATGAGCTAATTTTGGTGTTGATGTGAATTTAATAACATGATCTATGTGGATTAATTATGTTAGTATATATACATGTTTTGTATCGTAGCATGAGTTGTTGGGATTGGCGTAATGCGTTATATGCAGGGCACCCTAGAATGTTAAGTGAGTGCATGACATGAAAGAAAATAAAAAGGAAAAATGTTTGTGAGAAGGAATTTCGTGGAAGATTTTCAGAAGAATTGCCTTGGAATTAGATCGACACATCACTTGGGACAGGGACCATGAAGCTGTTTTGGAGCGTTATCCGACAATTCGCCTAGGAGGGTAGTCAAGCCATATTCTGAATCTCGGTAGTAAGTTTTCGATAACAAAAAGCTTTTTTTTAAAAGCGTGATTTCTTCGCATTTGGTTTAAGCGTGTGTGAGGAGTCGGTGAGTTTCGGGACATGGGATTGGACATGTAGACATTCGAGTAGGTTCATGTAATTGCTTGGATGTGATTGTTTGCCATGACATGTGCACTTAGGTGGGGAGTAACACATGTAGGAAATTTTCACTACTGGGCTTTGCTTTACCTGTCGAGGAATCACTATTTCAAGTACAAGGAGTGTACAGGAGGACGGTGCTCACTAGAGGCCGCATTTAGAAGAAAGCCGGGTTGTGGCTTTGGTAGAGAATTTTGTATAACATGTATTAGAAATTGTACATTTTAATATATGTTGAATAAAGAGTAATTTATTAACTCTTAAACTATTGTATATAGTTGATGAATTTTGTGAGTATTGATGCATGGGCCCAAGTGGCCATTTTTACTCATTTTAAATTGTATATGGACCCAGTGTGGTCGTTGTGAAAATTTGGGACAGGTTGTGACCTTGGGTGAGTACCACCGTCTGAAGAGACTCTCTTGCGATTTTAAATAGTGGTGTCGGGTTGCAGACATCCCGCAGTATTCATGAGGTTGGCAGTTGTCGACGGACCCCGGAAATGGGGGCGTCTGAGGTGTGATTTATCCATATAAGCGCTTAGGACTTTTTTGTATATGATGATTGATGAATCAATACATCATTCAAAACAATACTCGATCACGTGGCGAGAGACAATATCTTGTTTTCCAAAGATCTTTGTCTAATTCCTTCTTTAAATAGTTAGGTGTTTTGATGAGCTATTCGAGGAGTCCCAATCAATTTAAATCATCTGTATCTTTTATTGCAAATCCATTTCTATTTTCTTGATGAAAACACATGGACAAATTAAAATTATTCACATATCCTTCTTTGGTAAATCTTTGGTTTTTACTTGATTATACCACATTAATTGACTGTTTTAATCCGTATAAAGATCTTTGCAGCTTGATTGAATACATGCTCAAAGTGGTTTTGAATTCATTGCTTGAAACAATGTGAATCCTTCGGATTTTCCTTATATACAATGGCATCTGAGATCCATATAAATATGCTGTGACTACATCCATCATAGGCATATCCAGTCCATTTGAGACTGCTAAACTTATCAAATATCGGAATGTGATTGCGTCAGTGCAGGAATATGTCTCTACGTAGTCGATTCAGGTCTTTGAGAAACCTTGGGCCACAAAGCGTGCTATATCGTACTATTTCATTTTTCTCATTTCGGCTTTCGTTACAAAGACCCATCGATATCAATAGGTTGTATATTTGTAGGTGTTTGAACCTCTTGGTCCAAATACCTCGTTTAGTGATGAACAATTACTGTTTTGATTGCTTCTTTCCATTATAAGCAATCGTTTGATGTCGACATTCATTCACATTTGCGGCTCTTGATCTTCATCCATTTCTTATGATGTCCATAGCAACGGAAAAGCATCATTTATATGGGCTGATGAGGGATCCCGGTATTCTTACTCATGCATATGATTGATAGAGATCTCTTCATTTATTTATGTACCGATATCATTAGAATAACTCTTTGGTAGTGCCTCTCAGGCTACTTGTTCATCGACTTAGGGCTTAACAGTTGCATGCTCTTCAGGAGTCATAGATATAACACTCCTTTTTCTAGGAATTGTCTTTGGAGCCAATAGGTCTTCCACGTTTTAATCGTGGCTTAGGTTCATTTGTCATATTGATTTGTAATTTTCCTGTTGGGATTTCAATCCTCGCTAGGATATTTGCAGCCGGGATATGTGATTTTGTAACTTTTGTTGAATCAATAAAGCATCGAACGAATTGATTCGCAGAGACTAACAAATAATTTATTTTACGAACTTACAGTTCAGTTGCTGTGCGGGGATCGAGGTGAGATAAAGATGACTCATTCCCATGTAATTTCTCTCCGTTCTTACAAATTGGCTATCTACGCTAATGGTAGGGAAAAAGTTTCAATAAAGAGACAATCACCAGTGTGATGAAAAACTTCCGTAGAGGCTCGATATAATTTATAATAGATGCGAGATTGAAAGCCGACATAAATACCAAGGCGTTGAGGACCTAACTAGGTCGATGTGTGTGGGGCAATGAGACATAAACAGCACAACAAAATTCACAAATCTTGAAATATTAGGTTGATAACCTTTATGAATTTGTAATGTCATCGTGATTGGGCATGGGACGGCGAATTAAATGTGCGACATGTATAATAGCATGCATCCCATTACAATAAAGGCAATTTGGTTTTTCAAAAGTAATGAATTACAGCAATCAATTGCAGACGTTTGATAAAAGATTCAACCAACCCATTCTAAAAATGAACATGAGAAACAGGATGTTGAACATCTATACCAATAGACATACAATAATCAAGGAATACTTGAGATGAGAATTCATCAGCATTATCAAGACCAGTTAATGTGATAGGGTGTCGAGGTGTGTTACAGTGTTCGGGTGGCCAGGCCAATAATCACTTAAGGCAACATTTTTACTTCGAAAGAAGGCATACATGAGACCATGGTGGGCCATATAAATTAAAACCATAAAATAGCAGAAATCTCTTCAGGTGGGTCAGACCAGGCCCCCACAAATATCCCTTGAATACGTTCTAGAAAGGCGGGGGATTGAGTAACCTCTGCTAAAAGATGGTCTAATAATTAATTTGCCTTTAGAATAAGCGGCACAAGTATAACCATTAGTTACTAAAAATTTATCACCTTATTTAATGGATGCCCATTAAATTTGAGCGATCACGGCGCATCATAAAATTCACGGATGCCCAGTCGTTCGATGCCCAGAATAAAAATGCATTGGAGTCATTGAACTTCTGGTTTCATGACAACATAAATTCAATAGATCTAATGGATTATGCGATATATCCTACAAGATAAAGAAGACAATTGTTCCAAAGATATTTTGCCCATAAATAATAGAAGTAATGAGTAAATACTCATTTCATCATGGTCATAGTTCATTATGATATCATTTGGCGATATCTTTTGAGAGCGAGGTAAATTTCTACTAGATTTATTAGAATAAAGGGCATCTTTCAATTTGGAATTTGGTGCCTTTTGGTAGAATAACGGTGGCTCTTCGAGACCTTTAGTGGAGTCAAACGGGACTGAATCAATTATGAACATTGGATTGAAATTTAATGAAGGTTTAAATATATTTCTTACTATCAAGCGAGATGGTGTGGGTTGTGGCTTGATGACAAGACGCTCATCACCAACAAATGACATATAAATGATCAATTCTGAGGAGGGATCCATATATTTTCAAAATAAAAATGAAATTTAAATAGAAAATCAAAGTTCGCATTATAGATAACTGTATTGAAAAACAGTATGGAAAATAAAATAACATAGAAAAGTAACAGGATAATCATATGTCTCAATCATAGCACATATTGCAATACAATCAAATGGTCAATTTTTTCCACTTGGTTCTTCAAAAAAAATCATAAACATCAAAATGTTTCAAGGTACTACACCATCATCGCCAAAAGAAAAAGGATCATCGAGGATCCATAATTATCTTTCCATCAATAAAATTTGTTTCAATTTGATTGTCTTTTCCTTTCATGGAGGCTTGATAAAGGTCAACCAAATGCTTGGCCATACGACAAGTACGAGACTAGTAACCTTTCATTCCACATGCGTATTCGATCCTGCTGTAACCTTTTTTGTTATGTGGACCTTTGTTGCCTTTTGGATAATTTTAGAGCGATTCAGCAAGTTTATTGGAGGTATTGTTTCTTTATTTTTAGGCGATTATAATTATATCATTCTTTCAAACCGTCGGAGGATCAATGGATCCTTGACGTTAGATATTCACTTTTCGAGGCCTTCATCAATAGTGTGAAGGAATGCAAGGCCTTAGTGCGATCTGCGGGGATGCGGTAATACCTCCTTTGATTGTGTTTCCAAGATTCATAGCATCCAGTGGTTTGTCTAAGATCAAAGATAAATAATTCTTGCTCGAGAAATATCAAGGCGACAAATTCGAGTTTGGTGATATTGGACATTTTATGTCTGAAATTTTTGTTTTTTTCCTTCTTCTTCTCGAGCCCGAGCATAGACATTTCGAGGCGTGGGCTTCGGGCTGTTTTTGAAAAGAAAATAATTTTGTTGTCTTCAAGCATTAGGTTTGAGATATTTCAAACGTAGGCTTATTGGTTTTACAACGAGTTCAAGCTTCGGGCTTTTCACTCGGGAAATTAAAAAAAAATACGGACTATAAAATTTTTCTTTTAGGTTTAATATTCGATCCCATAATCTTACAACAATACCATAGCTTAGACCCTCTCTTGTTTGTGGTTTATAATAATATACGTTTAAGGTCAGGAGTTCCACTGGTTTGAGCTTTCTAACTTTGTGATTGTTCGAGTTCTCGTGCTGATAACGTGTTGAAAAATAAAGGAGAAAGAATGGTCGAAGAAAGCTTGTCTTTTATTCTTCACCGAAACTCATATGCTATATAGTATTACAGTCATTAATAAAGTAATAATTATTCAGGTTACGATCATTACTTAAGTAATTATTCAACGATAAATGTGTACACTACAGCTATCGTTGAATCATTTATAAATAAAATAAAATTTTTATTTCATTATAGTGTTTGGTCATGATTTGGGATGAACATAGGAATTTAAGAGCTTAATGATTATTTGCTTTACTTTAATATTTGATAAACTTCATTGGAAATGGAAAAGGAAAAAAATTGACAATAATAACCTTACATATCATATTAAAATAATAAATTTTCAAATATTTTATTTAAAGAATGAGATTAAAATTGAATTACTTGATTTTAGTAAAAGACTTTGTCCAAAGATATATATATATATATATATATATATATATATATATATATATATATATATATATATATATATATATATATATATATATATATATATATATATATATAATAGAAATATACTAATTATTTTAGTCTTTTTTGGATAATTGTCCAAATATGTTTTAGATGTTTCCTAATTTTTCTATTTTTGATGAAATAATTTCTTTTAAAACATATTTATGAATTATTTTGCAAGACCATGATGTCAAACTTTTTTGAAAATAAATAATTTTATTGATTCAAACTAGCAAATCAATAGGAAACACAACAAATCGCTTAAAACCAATGGAGCTAGTAATGATATGCCCTACGCAGCTAGTGATGGAGACTCATTCATCTTCTAAGAGTATATGCACCTAAGGCTTCAAATGATTCACAAGCTACCCCCACTGCCTCCCCGCTTATCGAGTGACATTTTAGCGACAGTAAGTACATTTCAACCTTGAAAAGAGAGGAGAGGAGGTTTACTGACGTGGTGTTCACCCTTCAACGGTGGGTCCTATATGCAAGATAGAGAAGGATCACCATAGACCCTGAGGCAGTCGAGGAGGGGCCCCCTCATGAGTATGTGCCCCATAAGAGGTTTGACGACAATGATCCACTAAGGGATGACTCACCCCCGAGGCTGACAAAGCCAGTTCACATACCCCCTCCACCAATAGTTTCACCCATATGACATTCCATCTCTCATCCACTCACCCCACTAATCGAGCTTTTCGCCCATGGAAAAGTTTGAGCTCTACCGATCTGATGTCTAGCATCTCCAAATTCCTATGAACTTTATATTCAAAGCCTTTAAGACATTCATGATGGTCAGGGCAGTGAAGACTCGATGCCCATGAAGCTATGCTGTAAATAGACCTTCTAGACTCGGTTCGCTACAAATGGGGAGGACCCATAGTCCGCTTGATCTGACGAGAGGTGCTAGCCACCACCACTAGAGGAGAGGTTGATTCCTCCTCAAATTAGTTCTGATTTTCGGGATTACATATTGATAATTAGGGTGTATTTAGGATTTTGGGATGATTACTTATATTACACACCCTTTGTAATCACTTTACTTTTCACTATTGCTATATTGCTTCCACCATGTTTAAATTCATACCCACACACACACACACACAATGTTTTTGCTATACAATTCTTTGCCTAATGATCTTAGTTCAGTGTATTGCTTTTAGTTGCTATTACCATAATTTATGTCTAAGCAACTCTATTCGCACACTTGAGTGCCATTTAGAGTCCATCTCTGTGATATCTCACTTCGATCATTTTTGCATGATTACACATTAGTATATTGAGGACAATGTGCATTTTGGTTAGGGGGAGGGATTATGATGAAAACCAAGGCTAGGGTAAAATTTTCCCATTTATTGAATTGTGGTTGGAAGCTTTGCGCATATAGAGTAGAGTCTCTTGAAAGATATTATGGCTCGGGTTGGATTCAGATTTCTGGAGGAGCTCATGTCAGAGGTCACCAGTAATTCGAGTCAATCTTGATTTTCACTTGACATTTATGCACTGGTACCAAAACTGTAAGACCCGAGAAAATTCTAATTTTATGAAAAAGGGTAAAATGGTAATTTTGGTCAAAATCTGGAATTTTTCTAGATCTCGGATGACGAAACATACTTCACCTTTGGAATCGTCTCGCGAAATCTAGCTACCACATCAAACACCCTCGTCGAATTTCGAGACGAATACCGCCTGAGGCATCTAGTGCCTGGTGCCATATGACAGCCTTTGTGAGAAGTACACCGATATGAGATGTATGTGATGACAAGGGCTACTCTGATTACATGTATCCATGCGACACATGTCATACGAATAATGTAGAGAATAAGAGATAAATGGCTTATATTAAGCCATATGTCAAAGAGCCCTTAAAGTCAACTAAGAGGACAAAAGGAGAATAAAGTGAAAAAAAAAAGAGCATCTTCTCCTTTTTGGCCTGGTATCTGGTAGTGAGGGGAGAAAACAAAGTTAGAGAGAGAAATTCCATCTTCTCTCTAAGATCTACGGCCTTCAGACCGTCAGTTCTATTCAGAGCAAGAGGAGAAGTCGATCTACGCTGCAAGGGCTACGCGTGGGTACTGATTTTGTGGAGTTTCAACAAACTCCGGAAGGTAGGGGTCTTCTCTTACTTGGTTACTTCTTGTTTAAAATGCCATGAAAATGGTGTTTGGGAGTCAGTGGAGGTTGAATGCTGAGCATTTCAAATTCCAATGAAATGGACTGTGATGTCAAGTGGGGATCACTGACAAATTCCACTCACTGACACGGACTGCTGTACATCCAAAATTTATTTTGGATTGAAAGTATCCATGTGAAATTGCTTGATATTATTACGGAAAATGAATATGTTGCGGTGTTTCGTGCTTTCTACTATTTTGCGTAGCCGAAAACGGTAAAATGAATGGAACCAGACCGCTTTAGGACATGGGCCGGATAATGCCCTTGTTGGATTGAGATCCAAATTTAGATCTTTTTTATGTGTTATTGCTTGATATGGATAACATGCGCTTGATGTGTGGGAGAATGAGAATTGTTAATGCATGTAATTTGATGTTAACATGACGTTTGAATTATATGAATATAATTTGTGTGAATTGTTAGATCGATATATAAATTGGCATCATTGCATTCATGTGCATGGTGGCATTAAGGCCAGCTCGGTGTGGGTGCACGGTATGGTTATTCACTCTCAGGAATGCTGAGTTTGTCTTTGGGACTATGTCCAATAAAAACTCATAGTTCAAATTATAAAATGAGAAATAATTAATGTGTGTTGGGCGTCCTTGGAACATGGGTGTAGGAAACCCATGGTATTATCCGAAAGGTCCTGCATGGGTGTGAGAGACCCGATTGGGTGTGAGAGACCCGCGGTACTATCCGAAAAGTTCTGTGGCGGGTGTTAGAGACCCACGATAACCGAAAAGTTCTATCGCTTCTAAGAGAAAATACACTGGCCATGTTCATCACTGGACTCCAGAGTCGAGTGACAGAGCCTGGATCGACTCCTAGATGGCTACCCATTGGAAAATTGCCTTGTACAGGAGCCAAGAAAGGTGCTCTAGAAGCTGGGTGTCATTGGCATTACTAAGGATTCCATTTTCACACTTTGGCATAGCATGTGTGAGGAGTTGGTGGGTGACTAGGGTAAGGGCATGGAAGACATTTTCATGCATGATATAAATCATTCCAGGTATGCATCGTAAATTGTATGGAATGTGGATGTTGTGATGTGCCATTGCATGTGCATTTTAGGTGGGGAGTAGCCCTAGCAAGAAAATTCAACTACTGGGCATTGCTCACCCTGTCGAGAGAAAATTATTTCAGGTACAGAAGGTATTCAGGCAAGCGGCGCTCCTTAGAGGCCGGGGTTATGAAGCGGGCCGGACTGTGGTCTTGACTCATGTTTTGTGTATATATTAGAACGAACTAGTTTAATATATGTATTGCATTAAGAGTGATGTAATAACTCTTGAAACTATCGTAATATAGTTGGTTATGTTTTGATGAGTATGGTTGTATGGGCCCGAAGTGGCCATTTTTACTCATGTATGGGTCTCATGATATGAGACACATAGGTTTCCGCGGGTTGAAGGGTTGTCAACGGGACCCCCGGGATTCGGGACGTCACAAAACTAACCACCCTAAATCTTACACATATTCTTTGGAACTGACACCTTTATACTTAGGATCATATTGCCAACAAACTATTTATGGCTCCCGTGGTGTTGGGACACTTTCAGAGGAGATTAATCACCTCACTCTTGCTAAAAAGAGAGAGAGAGAAGAGAAGAGAAAATCACAAAAAAGAAATATCAGAAAAAGAAATAAAGAATAAAGTGAGTTGATCAAATCGGAATCCTGAGCACAGTCCAAGGGGCCCTTCAAAGTCTAATTCCCTAAGTCAAGTGGTTGGGAGTCGTTGACTTCACTGCTCACTACATGGACAGAATATGGGTTAGCTCATAAGTAGGTTCTTTGGTTGTCCGATGCCCTTAACCAACTAGTAGTGAGTCATCAATGGATCCCCGCTACTTGGAAACTCTCCTAGAATTCCTTAACATTGCATCCTACTGTTTAGATATGATAGGAAAATAAAAAGGTGTGTTCTTAGCCTACTCTAGTTATGATCTATTGTTTGAAGTGAGTTGAGCATGGTTAGGGGGAGTTTGGTCCTTTGCCTATGTGTGAGAATTAGGTTAATTAACAACAAGGTCGGTATGGAAATTCTTAGTGAAGATCAGATAAGAGTGCCTTGTCTGCCTATTCATGAGGACCCTGCATATTAGAGATACCAAACCAAATGACCTAATGAGACTTCTACAACCATTCAAATGAGTGACCAACCATCAATTTTAGAATCAACCATGGTTTCCTATCATAATTCCACTAGCACACAAAGAGATCAATTGCTAATTTTACACACATTCCACTCATACTTGGATCATATTAATATTTTCCATTCTTGCATTGTTAAGAGACTATTAATGAGCTGGTTAGGGGTGTGATGAGTGCTCAAATTATGTATTTTCACATACATATTTTGAGTTATAATTGAGTATTTATCACCATATATCCTCCTATATAGCTAGTTATTAGTTCCTATGCACGTAACTAATGAAATCTTGAGTTTATGTGATTTTTGCAGGTAAATAGGTGCATTATGAAGAATTTGAGCTATTAAGGCAAGGTACAAGTGTCCTAAGGATGATAACACATGTAAGACATGGCCGGGAGTGAGCAAGAACTGATTTGGAAGCAAGAAGGAGGACCTAGAGGATTTCACAATCAGTTCGTAGTCATTATTAGTGATTACGAAAATTTTGCAGTGTAACCATTTTGTCCTTGTTCAATTTTGCAACTCAGTTGGTCAACCTCTAAAGGATTTCGCAGTCTAGTTAGAAACTCCCTTGTCAATTTCACAACCATTAAAAGCCACTGCGAAAATTTCACAACCACTCAAAGTGATTATGAAAATTGAGCGGTGAGCAAAAAATAGAAGGAAATTAATCAAGCCAAAACGGTGGAGATGATTCTTGGGAGATCTAGAATAGGAAAGACACACAAAAAGGACACTATAGAGGCCTAGATTTTGTGCTTTAAAAGGATGGGAAGCTGAGAAAGAAAGAGGTTCAATTGAAGAAAGAAAAGGAATCAAGAGGAGATTGTGAAAGCTTAAGGAGAGACACATGAATCTATCCCTAATTTTAGAATTCTTCTTATATGTTATATTTTTGCTTTTGTTTTGAACCTTCATTAGTTATGTTTTAATTTCGTTTGTTTAGGGCTATAATGTAGCACGGTTAAGAACAATGTTTTAGTGGTTGTCATTTAATCTTTTAGTACTGTTTCATTTATTTATTGAGTATTTTATTTTGTTCTTATTGCTTGTAGGCACTTGGCCAATGTCTACATGATTATGCATTCAACTTGAAATTGAGAGGAGATAGGAGAATGGGATCGGGAACAGAGTATTAGGGGATGATCATAGCCTAGAGATGCACCCGATCACACGTGGCCTGGGTTAGCTAAACACAATGATTTCCATAGATCAGATCTGGAGGTAGAGATGCAATAACCTAGTCTATGTGGAATAGGTGCAAGCGAGACATCGAGAGAGACTCAACACTATAAGAGGGCTGACTCCACCTTCAACATATGGAATTGTTACTTTAAGAATTTATCATAGCCGAAGATCGATTAACTCAGTGGAAATTGGAAACCCTAGATGCTTCTCATAATTTGATTTATCTCAATTAATTAGGTTAATTCACAATTCATCCATAATTGACATCCAAACAACATTAGGGTTAGAGTAGATTGGTAATTGGTAAATGTAGTCCTTGTGGGTTCAACATCCCAAACTTGATAGTCCATTTAATTACTTTAACGATCTGTATACTTGCGATGAGTAATTACGTGTATAAAAGCGAGCAACAAATACTTAAGCAAAGAAATGGATCGAATGAATCCAAAAGAAAATGACTAATGTTCCCTACTTCATTGTTGTTAGAATTATAATGTATACCATGATGTGCACAAGACTAGACATTTTCTATGTTGTTGAAAAGATTAACCATTACCAAACAAATCCTAGAGTGCATTGGAAAGTCGTAAAGAGAATTCTTAGGCATTTAAAAGGAACCTGATATTATTCTCTTTGTTATCAAAGAAAAGAATTGTGTTTAATGGGTTATACGAATGTTGATTGGCATTAATGAGATTGATGCAAATCAACATTTTGATATGCATTCTTGCTTAACAATGATGCAAACTCATAGAGAAACAAGAAACAAATTTGTACAATTTTATCAACCATGGATGCTAAGTTCATTGCATGTTACAGTAATATAGGAAGTCATAAACCACTAAACATAGTTGGATTAACCTATTGTCCCTCAAAAACAAAATCTTTTAACTAATAACTATAAATGCAATTCAATTTAATTTTGAAATTAGCCACTAATAGGTAATTACAAACTTTTAGTAAGAACAAGTTTCTAAGCTACCCATAAGGACTAGGAGATTTCTTCCCTTCGATATCATGCAATCGTTTGGACAAGTAAAATAGAAAAATTAAATAAATTATAGATTGGATCTTAATCTCAAACAAATTGCATCTAGGATGTAGAATAAAAAGAACATACCATGTAATATCTCTATTCTTATCCACCACTACTACAAAAATTTCAAAATAATGACGCGCCGATTTGTTGACGCTCAAAAGTATCATTGATCCAATTATAATATTAGATTCAATGACTCTTATTAAAAGTAATTATTATCAGTTATAATATTTTTCTACTCATGACACGTATTAGAAGTGTCATTATCAATGAAAGTAAATCTAAATAAAATGATACTTATTTGAAGTGTCATTATTTAATGAATATAAATCTATTATGTAATGACTCCGATGCACTTCATGAGTAGCCCACATCTAAGCCTGTGATGAGATATGCTCTAAAGCCCAATGGTTTATTTTTATTATTATTAGTTATTTATTTATCTATACTTTTGGATTTATCTTTTAGAATTTTTTGTTGGTGCCTTTAAATAGCACCTTATGTTATTATTTTTGGAGACTTGATATGATATTGAAAACTTGATAACTTCGTTTTGTTTATTTTGTTTGCTTTCTTTTAATTTATTATTTTTTGTAATCGGGCTACATTAATTTGGTATCAGAGCATAACTTTGATCCGAGATCAAGTTATTTATGTTTGTTTCAAGTTCTGGTTCTATTTCTTTCAAATTGTTCGTCAGCTTCCAATTTTTAATGTTGTTGAATAAAAAAATTTCACAATCGCCCTAAGAAGATACCTCCTAAGCCTTCAGACAGCCGTCTCCTTCCGCCTCTAATAATTTTGCTCATCTTGCTTGGTCTCGCTCCCATGATTGACTGTTCGATGTCGCCCAAACTAATTGATGAGCTTGCTTCCCGATGTCCCACAACTCATGGCAAGAAACCACTTTGCCTTCCTAAACCTCACCGCTTCAATTCCGTAGTCGTCGTCGAATCTCCTATCACCGCTTAAAGATCAGCCCGCCCGGTCACCACCTCCAAACCGACTACACCCACGACGGCTTCTTCCGGCGATCCATCGAACATTCCCCCGATTACACGGTGCCGAAACCCGAATTTGTCATTTTCCAGTAAGCCCTATTACACAGCGTGACACCCAATTTAAGACATCTTCAACTACCTTATGATGAAACACCCTTCCAACATATTGGGTGGAAAATCTCAATCCAAAGGTATCATGCTTGGAAAATCTCGAAGTCCTTCATTCTATGTGGATTTTCTGAAGACTAAAGGAATTGACCTTTGTTTCACTGGAAAAATGTGAATAATTTTGTTGTCTTTTCTACTTTGGACTGCTTTTCTTGGTTGCCATAAACTGGAGGAAAAGGAACCGAACAAAGAAAGTAGTGTTTTTTTGGAACATTAAAGCTTTGCTATTGTAATGTTTTCTTCATTTGGGTTAATGTTGGGCTTCTCTTTACTGTTGGGCCAATTTTTATTGTGGAACCCAATCTTTTGGTTTTCAAAATTGCATCCATTTTTTCCAAATTGTTGTTTTGGTTCTTCAAAGTTGTGAGGACTTCTCATTTGATCACTGTTTTGGGAATACAATCAATTTTCCCTCATCAAAGAATTGTACACTTTATTTGATTCCTTTGCAACCACGCCAAGGAATTGTAGGTTTCCTAAAGGTTCTTCATCGGGGTACATTTTCTTTTACTTTGAAAACTTAGTTAATATTCGTGATATTTAAGTATATTTTGTTTGATTGTTTTAGGTTTTAGGTTATTTGATAGAGCATAAAGAGTATTAGCAAAAAAAAAAAAAAAACTTTTGTTTTTTTTAGTTATTCTTTCGTGACTCGTGCAATCTGTGATATATAATCGCATTACATTTTTTAGATTTGTGTTTGTTGCATTAGCATATAGTTTATAAATTTCCTTACTCAGTGAAATTATAGATTGTATCTCAGCATGTCAGCCACCAAAAGTGATACTATTGAATCTTCTTCTTCACCTAACACAAAAGATCCAACTGGGAGACTTAATTATTTTGACTTAAGATTACAAACTTTATCTCAAGATCTAAATGATAGCCCAGTCTGTATTACCCGTCATCATGATGCAAATAAATCACAATTTGATTCAGTCACTGCATCGGTAAGTTATTTAAATTCAATGTGTGGTCAATTGACTTAACGTCAATATGCTCTTGAACAACAAACTCATGCAATAAATCAAAAAATGGATTTTCTTTTCAAACATTTAGGTAAACATGAGATAGGTGAATATGTTGATGAACTTGTTAGAAAACACGTCGGCAACACCGGGTTTAAGCCCTTTCCGAGGTTCGTGATTAATCCGATGAACGGCTATGGGCTTTGCATGATAATTTGGTAAATGAATCCTGGGTAAGAATTCAATTACTCAACCTCACAATGAGGTGACTCCGCAACTGCACTTTTAATCTAACTTAGGTGATCAGTTTTAACCTGCGAATGTCAACTTTCTATTAGATTACGAACCACCAAGACAAAATTACCCACCACATCAAGTGAGAGAAGATGTCGCTCCTCAGTGATACCAGCCCAGGGTTAATGGTAATTTGGGTAGAGATCAGGATAGACAGGTTAAACAACATCAAAGGGACATCACCAAAAAAGTCAAGATTAGTGCACCTGAATTTGATGGTATAATGGATCCTAATGCTTTCTTTGATTGGTTTGTTGCTATTAAGAAATATTTTGATTGGTATGAAATGATTGATAGTAAATGGATTCGGTTTACTAAAATGAAATTAACCAATTCAGCTAAGATGTATTGGCAGAATGTGTTGCAAGACATGATTCGTCTAGGTGAACCACCCATCACCCAATGGGTTGTTATGAAAGCAAAGTTGCAAGAAAAGTACATTCCTCCATCATATAAGAGTCAATTGTTCTCCAACATGATTAATATAAAACAAATGACTCTTAGTGTAGCTGAATATTCTACTAAATTTGAGAAAGCTAGGCTTAGGTGTAGTAAGTTTCATGTTGAGGATCAATTTGCTGTCTGCATTCGTTTTGTTAATGGTCTCAGGTTCGACATTCAAAAGATGGTTAAATTGCATGCTCCAAATATCAGAGATGATGCATATAAAGCCTTAGAAGTCGAGAAGTTCAATAGACCCTCCTTGCACACACCAAGTCATAGTTCATGTCATCAAACGGCAATACTAGCCCACAACATTAGATGCTATTCAGTTTGCGTAACTCTTCCCGTTGCTTCTCCTATCGAATTGGTATTAGCACCATCGATTGTATGTCATAAGTGTCATCACAAAGGTCATATTGCATCTTGTTGTCCCCAACATGCATTGACATTAGATGTTGAACATAGTAGTTTGGAGAATGAGGAAGACCAAATTCTTAATCTTTTAGATTATTCTGATGATGAAGATGATCTTCATGAAGATTGTGATGATGATGCTTGTATTGGTGTGATTCACTACAAGAAAACATGTTATTGTGGACGAAAGTTTAGGGATGAATTATAATTTCATCACTAAAAGTAACTTTTACCAATGAAATTTAACTTTTATCACTTATAATAATTTTTGAAACATTTGTTTATTAAACTGAAAATTTCATCACTAAAAGACTTGGTAAAAAATTGGCACCTTTTTTTTCCACAATGATTTTTTTGTATTAGAAAAAATTTTGCTTATGAAAATATATTTAGAATTCAAATATAATTTTTAGTAACGAAAATAATTTCCTATTCAAAAGTTAAATATTTTTATGGATATTTACTTACAATTTGATTTTTGTCAATAAATATATTATTTCCAAATTGAAAATTGTTTTACTAGATAATGTTATTAATTTGAATAATATTAATAACAATAATGAAAATATCCGCACTACAAAATAATATAAGAATATCTCGTAATTGTTTAGTATTAACCAACATAATGTTTTTAAATTTTAAATTATTATGCATGAAAAGATTTGTGAAATAAATAATGTCACTCATTATATTTGGATAAAATTTTGAATAATAAGTTTATGTATAAAGCTATCTTAAATATAAGATTTCAAGTTAAATATCTCATAAGATAATGTGATATTTTTTACGAACATTAATATCCTTACATTAATTCATTTAGAAAATAAATTTGTGTTGATATTTGATTACCAACTTTAATCTAATATGAAATTTTATTTTTACATATCAAATACAACTTGTATATAAAGATATCTTGTATTATTAATGAATATAAATGGTTCTAAGTTAAATATCATATGATATAATATATTGTATCATGTTTAACTACAATAATACTATTTTACAAGTAAAAACATATTTTATTGTTATATTATACATCACAATTTTTTGTGTAAAGTATCCGGTATTATCTTGACAAACAAATGATTATGTTTTTCAAATAATCATTGTGACGCCCTGCACTGGGATCCGCTGACCACCAATAACCCACTGAACACTCGTGATTGCCTGGTGACCCGACATCTCTCATGAAAACGGCAGTCTCCTTGTACTCCGGAGCTCTACCCAAGAACCACCTGTCCCAACATCAACATCAGAAGACATATCCATGAGTAAAACGGCCACTTGGGCCCATACAACAATACTCAACAAAATATATCCCAACTATATACAATAGTTTAAAGAGTTAAGAAATTACTCTTATACAAACATATATTAAAATTCTAGAATTCTAATACATGTCTCCAACTAAAACACCAAAGCCACAACCCAACTTTCTTCAAAATCGGCCTCTAGGATGAGCCATCTCCTTGAACGCTCCCGCACCAAAATGTTCCCAGATTGTGGTGAGCTATCGCCAGAGTGAATCACCTAAGTGGGCTACTCTCACCTAAGTGTATATGCAATGCTCCAAAATAAACACACATTCAAGAAAATTCGTGATCCTACTTGAATGTCTAAATGACCAACCCATTTCCCGAGTCCTCACCAACTCCCTCACACTTGCCTAAGCAATGTATGAGAAAACATTTTTTTCAAAACAAAACTTGTTGTTTTCAAAAATATACTACCGAAGTGTTGGTAAAAATATGGGACTACCCTCCGAGGTGAATGTGTTGGAGAACCTTCTAAACAATACATGGGCTCCTCCGACGTGTAATTGTAGGACCATCTCCCAACACCATTCTCCGGAAAATCATCCTGTGAAATTCCTTTCGCAACCATTTTCATTTTTCTGAAAATTCATGTCATGCACAACACCTAATTTCTAGGCTACCCTAGTGCATATGAAATGCATTATGCCATTTCACACAATATATACAACACATGCTAATATATAAAACATGATATACACTAACATGATTAATCCACACAAACATGTTATACAAATTCACACTCCATTACACCAAGAATTAGCTCACATGGGCTAATTAATAAACACGAGCAATTCTAATTGAATTACTCAACCGAGCACATTTTCTCACAAAATTATTTTGTGTCACTATTCACATGAACAGTAAAACCCTCGAGTTACTGTTCACGGCCAATCACCCAATATCGGTTTCACTTTGTGAACCCGAATTTCATAGCTATTCCCGGCCTCATACACACCACAATACAATTTATTACATAATTTATGAAATAAACATCCAAAACAGCCCCAACACAGTCACGGACTGTACAAATGGGCTTAAAAATTACACACAATTCGTTCCAAGATTGGGATCGATCAACCCGCCGTTGAAGGCCCCAAACCAACTAAACATTACAAAACACTTAAACAAAGTGTAACTCGCTGATGACACTCTCACCTCACGGAGTTTTGTCGAAACTCTCAAACTGGAGTCCACTGCCGCTCTCGCCGCAGAGAACCGCTTCCTTCGCTCCAAAGAATTCCGACGGTCCGATCGCCCGGTATTTTATAGAGAAGTTGCACACTCTCTCACTAGATTTCAATAACCTAAGCTACTGCATCTGAGACGCCCCTATCCTGAGGGTCCCGTTGACAACTCGTCCACCCGCATAATACATGTGAATATCGGGTGCTCCGATATCACGTTCATTTGTCTCGTATATGGAGACCCATTGCTGTATAATTTTCTTAAAAATAACCAATTTGTAATAATATTTTACAAGAGTTTGATGTACAACTCTTTTACACTTTATATGCCAAATTATATTAAAACTAGATTGTTCTAATATATTTTACAAAAATAATTCTCAAGCCAATAACTCCTACTCTTCTTTCGCACTCACAAGGTCTCAAGGAGCGCCATTTTGTAGTTCCTGAAAGGTCCCACGACGGGGTGAACAAAGCCCAGTAGTGATAATATCCTGCATGGGCTACTCCCCACCTAAGTGCACATGCAATGGTCAGACCACACATTTAAGTAAAACATGCAAGTTCCTACTTAAATGTCTATATGTCATGGATGAGAAAGTGACCCACCCATTCCCATGTCTCGAGCCCTCACTGACTCCCCACGCATGCCTAAGCCAAATGTGAGCAAAATCGCTTTCAAACAAAAGCTTTTGTTATCAAAACACACTACCGAGCTTCTGCAGAAAAGTATCGACTACCCTCCGAGGCGACCGTCAGGGAACTTTCCGAAACAGTCATAGTCCTCATCTGAAATGATCTGTTGGACTATTTCCCAACCCAATTCTCCAGAAACTCATCCTGTGAAATTCCTTTCGCAACCATGTTTGTTTTTCAGAAAATTCATGTCATGCACTCACACCTATTACTCTAGGTTCCCCAGTGCATAGGAAATGCAATATGTCATTTCACCATAATTCATGTTAATATATTATTATATTAACGGAGTTTATACACAATCAACATGTTATTCATTAACACATAGCAATAACATAAATTAGCTCACATGGGCTAATACACAAACCAACAGTCCATCTTGGAACTGCCCAACGCATCACACCAACAACACACAATTTTCATGTTATTGAAACAAACCACACACACAATAAGGTCACCATCTTGACCCATCCAACCGGGTACCTCACGGCCCCTTCACAAACATGAACCATTTTGGTTCCAATCATCCACATACAACCCCTCAATAACTAAAACCTAGAAACTTTAGTTTCGAAGCCTAAACTCTAACTCCACTATAGTCTCGACTGTGTGAAACCTGCTATAGAAAACCTCTATCCTTCACTCCCAAGTTTTTGAATCAAACCATATGGCCTCTCATGGCTCCCAGATAGCCCTACCATACCAAATATAGTATCCAAGCAACATGCCATGCAATGGTCATGTTATATCCCTACTATACACATCGACACACAACTACAAACTGAATGCTTGGTACAAACACTGAATTCAACGCTAGGATCACCCAATGTCCCCACGTGAACATGGATGGAATCCCGACTCAATGGTATTCCATAGAGTCCAAGAACACTAAAAACGGAGTTCGACTAAGGAGTTATGACCTCCGGTCGAGGTCGCACGTAGCCAAATCCAGCCGATCTCGAACTGACCCCGCCTCTCAGCCCGCCTCGACATCCACCGGCCCTCCAAAGGGATATGAATGGAATATTGACTCAATGGGCTTTCCATAGAGTCCAAGATCACCTAAAACAGAGTTTGGATAAAGGAGTTATGACCTTCCGGTTGAGGTCCTAATGTAGTCACACTCGCACGAGCGCTGACCCGTAATCGGTTGAGCTTCGAGCTTGGTCTAACACCTATGTCCGGGACACTTTCTATGCTCCTCGTGACATATGAATGGGATTATCGACTAATGGTATTTCCATATGTTTAAGAACATCCTCGAAACGGAGTTCGACGGGCGAGTTGGTGACCTTCCGAAGTTGGAGGGTCATACGTAGTCACACTCTATTGCCGACCGACCGGCCGAGGTGTCCCCCGACCGTCCGGAAATGAGTCGAATCTCTACCGGCTGACCTCTGAATGAAGCACCTCTAGTCGTTGACCTCACAATCTGTTCCCATGCCGATCTCACGGGCTTAATCCCTTGCCCATTAGACCGTTTAGAATAAAAAGACCATAACTTAGTCTACAGAGGTCTGAATTGAGAAATTCAAAAGTCTAACATCGCTTCATCGATGTGGCTAATTTACCAGAAGTGGCACACCGCCAAATTTCCTTTTCTTTCCCACCCAAACCAGTTCTGAAGATCCCACGCGCACTATCACAATACATGGCAAATCTTCCTATGGTTCAAAACGCACCAAACATTCCCACAACCACCACAACCCTGTGGTAGAAAGTAAACCAAAGTAGAGAAGATCTACCTCTCTGAGTTTGTCGAACTCCCCAACTCCGGGTCTCTATGTGAAACTCCGTCATGCGAGGATGAACCTTCCTCTGTCTGAAACAAGCCGGTCAGATCGCCGAGAAATTTAGAGAAAATGTTGAGTCTCTCTCTCTAAAACTCTCTCTTTTCAAATCTTGTTTGCCTTTTTTTCCTCTCCCTCTCTCCCAACCGGTTGGAAGAAGATAGAAATCAAGTGAGATGTCCTTTCACTTGCCATCATTTCAATTCTAAGTGGGTCATCGGATTACCCCTTATCACCTTATCCATCTACCTCGATTTCCCTCCAATCATGCTGCCACATGTCCATGTGGGTGCCACACTCTGAGCTCAAGTTGACTGATTCAGCACTCCGACACGTGGCAATAATCGTGAGCCACTCAAAATGCCCCAAGTGTCCCCCACTACTGTTCTTAAACGTGCAAATTCGACCGTCCCTAATTTGACGAAATTCGACGTGGTTGCTAGATTTCGCGAGACGATTCCAACGGTGATGTCCGTTTCATCATCCAAGATCTAGAAAAATTCCGGATTTTGACCGAAATTACTATTTTGCCATTTTTCGACCGATTTCGGCTCACATTCTCCCCCTTAAAAAGCAATTTATCCCGAGTTCCACTCACATACGCATCCAACCACGTGCGTATGTAACCTCACACCACCCCTACTTGGTGTGCAAACGCTGACCTTCCCAAGGTCACAATCACTAACAATCCAATGAACTGTCAATCTAGTCCATCCTGAATGACATCCATATACCGAGCCCTTGCCGACTCACCACACCCAATGCACTTTCCAAAGGGTTATCCAAATCTCGAGTCACTCCCGACTCCTATCACTCAACTCTAAGTCTACGTGATAACTTGACCGTGTGTTTTCATCTCTCGGGCAACATAACTCTTTGGCCTACACTACAAGCCTCTTACACCCACACATAAATTTATGATACCTCCCCGGGTCTCTTACACCCACGTACTTCGATCCCACTGTCTCAACTACACGTAAATTTAGATAAATTCCTGCCCTTACACCCACACGTAAATTCGGGATCTCCGGCCCTTACACCTACGTAAATTTCTATCACGCCCTTACACCCACATAGAAATTCGTGATAGCCTCCCTGATCTTTACACCCACACGTAAATTCGGGATCTCTCCCAGCCCTTACACCCACACGTAAATTCGGGATCTCCTGTGTCTCTTACACCCACGTAAATTTTCGATCTCTCCCTGCCCTTACACTCCACACAAAATTTTCGAT
Organism: Tetrastigma voinierianum; assembly: GCA_016808115.1. Taxonomy (NCBI): domain Eukaryota; kingdom Viridiplantae; phylum Streptophyta; class Magnoliopsida; order Vitales; family Vitaceae; genus Tetrastigma; species Tetrastigma voinierianum. Next base: position 37,436 of record JAEQBH010004880.1, on the reverse strand, counting down.
ATCTACCTGTGTCTCTTACACTCCACACAGACCTTCCCGATACTACCGCGGTCCCTTCACCCACTTCAACCTTCACCCAACTAATTAATCTGGCCCCTTCTTGCTTTGCCCAACACACATTAATTTCTCTTAATTTCCTGATTCGAACTATGAGTCTTCATTGGACGTAGTCCCAAAGACCAACCCAACCCACACTCACCAAGAGTGGTGAATGTCCATACCGTGCACCCACACCCGAATCGACGCGATGCCTCCGTGCACCCACACTCGACTCGATGCGATCCCCCCTCTAGGGTCCACCACGAGCAGAATCTTAGAGATCTCTAACTCACAATCCCAACCTATTCGGTCAACTCTCACCCTACCTCCTAGGGAAGAACATCCACATTTGGTTTCTTTAAAGGCCTCAACCTCTAAGCCCAAATCCTATCTCAGTCTAACTAGTGGTGCACATGCCAACCACTAATTGATATAGTTATCATGAACTAACCCGTTCATCCCTTTTTCTCAATGGTGCTAATTTCCAACCACTAACACAATTCAATTTCTATACTATCATGCTCAGTTTGTCTTTCCGAATCCCTACGGTTATGTTTTCTAACCCTAGAGTTCAACATTTTCTCCTATGCTACTCACCAAGCATACAAATCCCACAATTCAATTACACATCATAATATCATCAAAATGCACAATGGATGCATGAGCTAACCCGTTTCCCATCAAGTCCTAGGTAAATCGTATACCTAACATCTAAAATTTCCAGGTATTTATAAATCCGCTCCGATACCATGCCGTGAAGCCGGTATCGACCATAAAACGCAGCAATCTGCAACCAAGCACTAAATTGCAACTCCATATACTAGGCCCATGCCCAGCACGCTATAGGTAATCGTATACCTTAGCCTTGAAACCTAAGACCATACTTATGGATACCCACACCCGAGCTCCCAAGGTAATCGTTTACCTAAGCTCTGATACCAAGCTGAGACGCCCCTATCCCGGGGGTCCCGTTGACAACCCGTCCACCCACGGAATACATGTGAATATCAGGTGCTCCGATATCACGCTCATTTGTCTCGTATATGGAGACCTATTGCTGTATAATTTTCTTAAAAATAACCAATTTGTAATAATATTTTACAAGAGTTTGATGTACAACTCTTTTACACTTTATATGCCAAATTATATTAAAACTAGATTGTTCTAATATTTTTTACAAAAATAATTCTCAAGGCCACAACCCGGCCTTCTTTGTACTCACGGTCTCGAAGGAGCCCGTCTTCGTACCCGAAGGGGTCCCACGACGCAAGAAAGCAGCTCCGCAGCCGGGAGCAATCTCCTACGCTGAAACTCCCCTCACCTAAGTGCACATGCAATGGTTGCACCACACATTTAAGTAAAACATGCAAGTTCCTACTCAAATGTCTATATGTCATGGATGAGAAAGTGACCCACCCATTCCCATGTCTCGAGCCCTCACTGACTCCCTCACGCATGCCTAAGCCAAATGTGAGCAAACATCGTTTTCAAAACAAAAGATTTTTGTTATCGAAAACACACTACCGAGTTTCGGTAAAAGTATTGGACTACCCTCCGAGGCGAATTGGTTGGGGAACTTTCCGAAACAGTCATAGTCCTCATCCGAAATGATCTATTGGACAATCTCCCAACCCAATTCTCCGGAAAATCATCCTGTGAAATTCCTTTCGCAACCATGTTCGTTTTTCAGAAAATTCATGTCATGCACTCACACCTATTACTCTAGGTTCCCCAGTGCATAGGAAATGCAATATACCATTTCACCATAATTCATGTTAATATATTATGCATGCATATATTAACGGGGTTTATACACAATCAACATGTTATTCATTAACACATAGCAATAACATAAATTAGCTCACATGGGCTAATACACAAACCAACAGTCCATCTTGGAACTGCCCAACGCATCACACCAACAACACACAATTTTCATGTTATTGAAACAAGTCACACACACAATAAGGTCACCATCTTGACACATCCAATCGGGTACCTCACGGCCCCTTCACAAACATGAACCATTTTGGTTCCAATTATCCATACAACCTCAATAACCAGAAAACCTAGAAACTTTTAGTTTCCAGTTCAAACCCCAACCCACCACAGTCTTGGACTGTGTGAAACCGGTTATAGAAATCCTCTATCCTTCACTCCCAAGTTTTTTGAACTAAACCATATGGCCTCTCATGGCCTCCCATATACAGCCCTACCATACCAAATACAGTATCCTACAACATGCCATACAATGGTCATATTATATCCCGGCTATACACATCGACACAACTAAGCAAACTGAACGCTTGGTACAAAACAAAGAACTCAAAACGTTGTGATCACCCAATGTCCACCACAGGAACATGGATGGAATCCTGACTCAATGGGATTTCCATAGAGTCCAAGAATACAAAAAACGAAGTTCGGACGAAGGAGTTATGACCTTCCCAGTTGGAGGTCGTACGTAGTCAAATCCAGCCGATTTAATCCACTGGCCGAAATAATCGACCGCCTGAGCTCACCCGACATCCACTGTCCTCAAAAGGGATATGAATGGAATCGTGACTCAATGGGATTTCCATAGAGTCCAAGATCACCCGAAACGGAGTTCGGATGATGGAGTTATGACCTTCCGAAGTTGGAGGTCATACGTAGTCACACTCGCATTTAGAAATAATTAACCGGGCCGAGATGACTCGACTGGCCGAGCCTCTATAACACTGTCTGACACTTTATATGCCCTCGCATAAGGAATGGATTCACCAATGGGATTTCCATAGAGTTTAAGAACATCCGAATAGGAGTTCAGACGAAGGAGTTATGACCTTTTGAAGTTGGAGGTCATACGCACTCACACTCAGACGAGCTGACCAGAACTGGCTGAGCTGAGATGATCTGGCTGAGCTTGGTCTAACACCTTGGTCTGATACCCACTATCCTCATCAAGCATATTAATGGATTCTTGACTCAATGGGCTTTCCATAGAGTCCAAGAACATCTGAAACGGAGTTCGGACGAAGGAGTTATGACCTTCCGAAGTTGAAGGTCATAAGTAGTCAAACCTGCACGAGCCGACTTAACTCGGCCGAAATACGACCTGGCTGAGCTGGGTTAGACACCTTGGTCTAACACCCACTATCCTCCTTAGGCATATGAATGGATTCTTGACTCAATGGTCTTTTCATATAGTCCATGAACATCCGAAACGGAGTTCGGACGAAGGAGTTATGACCTTCCAAAGTTGGAGGTCAGTCACACCCGCACTTAGCCGACCTCGTAACCGGCCGAGCTGAGCCGACTCCGGGCCGAGCTCGGTCTAACACCTTGGCCCAATACCCACTATCCTCTCGTATAAGAACATCCGAAACGGAGTTCGACGAAGGAGTTAAGTGACCTCAAGTCGAGGTCATACAGTCAAACTTAACTGGCCGAGCTGGGAAATGACCCGCCAGCTCGCAAGGTCTCGACACTCCTCATCTGAAACCCACTATCCTCCTTTCAGGCATATGAACGGATTCTCGACTCACGGGCTTTCCATATGGGCCAAAAGAACATCCGAAACTGAGTCCCAAGAAGGAGTTATGACATTCGAAATTTGAGGGCCATGTATTTAGTCACACTCGCACGAGCCGACTTGACTCCGGCCGAGGTCCCTGACCCGTCTGCCGAAGCTGACCTGGCCGAGTCGAATTTCCAGCACCGACCCCCACAGCCGACCTCTTACAGCCGACCTCACACCCACCTCTACAAATGACCCTCTACAAACTCTAACCTCTAGCAGCTGACCCCAGGTCGACCCCATAGGTCGACCTCTACTTTGGCCGACCTCTAACGCCCGACCTCTAGAGGCTAACCTCTGCGCCGACCTCTACGCCGATCTCTGCCATTAGACTGTTTCGTAGAGTAAAAGACCATAACTGGGTCTATAGAGGTCCGACTAGCAGCCCAAAAGCCTAACATCAAGTTCACCGATGTGGCTACAATTTACCGTATAAGCACATCACCAAATTTCCTTTATTTCCCACCCAAAACCAGTTCTAAGGTCCGGTTAATGCGCATTTCATCACACATGGCGCCTTCCCATGGTTCAAAACGCAATCAAACATTCCCTTGGGGGCAATACAACCACCACACAACCCTTGTGGTAGAAAGTAACCAAAGTAGAGAAGACCTACCTTGAGTTTGTTGAACTCCCTGCCCCGGCCTCTATGCTAAACCTCTTGCCATGAGGATGAATCCTTCCCTGGCCTCCGCTTGAAACCGCCATCCGAACAAGGTGAAATTTAGAGAGAAGCGTGGAGTCTCTCTAAAACTCTCTCTTTTCAAATCCTATTGCCTTTTCTCCCTCCTCCCAACCGGCCGTAAGATGTGCTCGCCAGATGCCCTTCACTTGCCACTCATTCAATTCTAAGTGGTTCCTGGATTACCCTTATCACCTTATCCATCTACCTTTGATTTCCTCCAATCATGTGTCGCCACATGTCCATGGGTCCCACGCCGAGCTCAAGTCGATTGATTCAAAGACTTGACACGTGGCACACCGCGAGCCACTCAAAATGGGCCAAGTGTCCCCACTACGCCGCGTTTAAAACGCAAATCCCGATTTTCTAATTCGACAAATTCGACATTGCTAGATTTCAAGTGGCATTCCATTCCAACAATGAAGTATGTTTCATCATTCGAGATCTAGAAAATTTTGGATTTTAACCGAAATTACTATTTTGCCATTTTTCAGAAAATTAGATTTTCTCGAGGTTTCACAACATCCCCCTTTTCTTTTCACGTTTTGGCTTTGGCTCCTTAAAGTAGAGATGACACTATTTTCTGTTTCGTCTTATTATCATTAAAATTTTCAAAATGCCATCCATGTCCCTACACTTGGATTTTGACACGTGGCATAACCTCGACCGTCTGTTTCCATCATCTCTCTACTTATGCAACTTATGTCACACGAAGATACGTTATAGTGCCACTATCATTACCTCACATTTTGTTTTACTTCAAGACGATACTCGCGCCTCAAAAACGCGCAAATTATGACTGTCTCGGAAGTCGACGAAATTCGACATGTTAGCTAGATTCATGAGACGATTCCAACTATGGAAATCCATTTCGTCATCTAAGATCTAAAATTTCTGTTTTGAACTAAATACGATTTTACCTCTTTTTCCAGAATTGAATTTTCTACCTTACATTCTCCTCCCAAAGAAATTTTGTCCCGAAATTCTGGACAATCACAACCACTCACATGCATATGCAACGTGCACACTACCATGCATGTAAACTCGTCATTTAAACATTAAACGACTAAACTACGTACCTTCATCCCTAACAAGTATGATGCGCCCAGACGTGTCCTCCCGCTCCCATACTGGATCCATCACCCATAGTGCCGCCACACACTTCACTAGCCTCACGGCCCGCCACAAAAATATTATCACGGCTATCCAAAATGCACACCGTCCCTCCTCGAAGGTCCCATCGCGTCAACCTAAATCATTCTCAATCCACACACGAGTCAGAGCATATCTGAGTACGGAGACGTGAAATACCTCGTGGACACCTCGACATGATGGGCGATAGCTTCAACCGCACGCTACGCCGCCCCACCCCTCTCGAGATTATCTCGTGTGCGTCCACAAACCCCTGATACTTCCCGCTCAACCGACCACCCCCTTAGGCATCACCTGGCACCGATCCCCAACCTCGAACTCTAAGTGGTCGACGCCGGTGACATCCGGTGATAACTCTTCCGCTTGGCCCAGCCGTGAGAAGATGTCATCATCAAGCTCACCTTCTGAGGTGTCTCTAATCAGATCGTGACTGCTGATGGAGCTCTCTCCCACCTCGGGTCCAACATAACTGATCCGCACGGGCTCCCATACAATGCCCATATGGTGCCATCCGTATACCGCCCGATAACCCGTTTGTCAGAATTCCACCAAGGGGCAATGCTCTTCCCGGGCCTACTCCCATGATCCAGACGCATGCTCAGCAAGATGTCCCTCTAACACCTATATAGTCCTCCTCGACCGACCATCCGTCTGTAAGTGAAAGTTGTTCTCATGGTCACCAGGTGGCCCATAGCCTGGAAATCCTTCCAAAAGTGCACCAGAACCTCGTGTCCCTATCCAACACTATGGATACCAGATCTATGTGTAGCCGGACTATCTCTCGAATATACAACCTGCAGAATCTCTCCAATGTGAAGGTCATCCTCACAACTAGAAAATGAGCCGACTTTGTGAGTCGGTCCACTATCACCCATACCGCATCATGTCTTTGCGGCGTCCGTGGCAAGTGGGTCACAAAATCCATCGTGACATGCTCCCACTTCCACTCAGCCACCCCACTACCAAGCATCCCGCCGGCCGTGCTCAGCCTTAACCCGGCCGACACGTGAGACATCGCCGCACAAAGTCCCCTACGTGTCTCTTCATCCGCCCAATAGTACCGGGCACGAAGATCCCGGTACATCTTCATGCCACTCGATGCACGGCAAATCAGTGAACCCCCGAGAATCTCCTCTCTTCAAATCGGTCGAATGGGGAACCACTACCCGTCCTCTATACCGAAGACTACCATCCGAGTGGACGGTCCAGCCCTCGTCACCCATACCTGACTGTACCCGGTCCCTGATGGACACTATTTCTCTACTTCCCGCTCACCTGACCCAATCACCTACTCCTACCGCAGACCTGTGAACACTTAAACTCCCAGCACTCAGGCTTGCCGCTGTACTATAACCCAAACTGTCCCACAGTCTCGAGCATCTACCACTCCCGAGAAGCTATACTAGCCAATTGTCCCCGTGACTTCCGACTGATCGCATCAGCCACCACATTTGCCTTTACCGTGGTCAGAATGCGCAAAGTGAAGTCATAATCCTCAGAACTCCATCCATCCGCGTTGCCCCATTGAGGTCCCGCGGCGCGGAAAACATACTTTAATTTTTATGGTCTCAGCACACCTCGAACTCCTCGCTCATAACTAGTGGCGCCAAATCTTCAGGGCGAAGACTACGACTACCAACTCCAAGTCACAGTATGGGTAATTCCGGCCATGATTCTTCAACCGACGTGGAACCATAGTTACCACCCTAATCGGATCGCATCAAAACATCCTGGGCCCAAGACTGAGGCATCACAAGACACCGTGTACCCCCTCGCCCCTATCCGGGATTATCAAGACAGGAGCCGGCAAATCTCCTCTTCAACCCCGGAATGCCTCCTCGCACGGCCATCCTAACCAAACTCGACCTCCTTTGGGTCAATCTCGCCATAGGTGCCGCCAATCGAGAAATCCTCTATGAATCTCCCGTAGCACCCAAACAATCCTAAGAAACTACGATCTCAAAGACCGACTCGCCTCCCAACTCATCACGGCCTCGACCTTCTCAGCCCATCGACACTCCCGATTCACACCACGTGTCCTAAAAATTTCACCTCACAAGCCAAACACTTACCGAACTTGGCGTATTAAACTGAAGGTCCCTCAACAACTCCGTAATACAATCTCAATGATACCTGCGCTCCACTGACCGAGTAGATCAAAATGTCATCCACGAAGACTACGATTAAATCACTAGATAGGGGCCTGAATACTCGGCGCATGAGGTCCATGTAATGCCGCCACGCATTCACAATCCAAAGGCACTGAACGTGAACCCAAAGTGCCCATAACGCATCCTAAACACCGCCTTAGGGATATCCGTTCCCCAACCCTCAACCGATGGTAACCAATGCGATAGTCTATCTGGAGTAGACTTGCGCTCCTCTCAATCGATCAAACAAATCATCAATCCCCGCAATGGGTACCGATTCGATCGTAACCTCGCTCAACTGTTGATAGTCAATGCACAAATAAGGGTCTTGTCCTTCTTCGCAAATAGAACCGAGCGCCCCCATGGCAGAAGCGTCGGTCTAATGAACCCTTATCTAGTAGCCCTCGTAGGCCGACTCGAGTTCCCGCAACTCAACTCGTGTCATCCCAGCGCGGAGTCATAGAGACGCAAGCACTGTGGTGTAACTCGATAATCGGTTCACCTCTACTACAATCCCGCAGCTCATCCCAAAAACATCCTCGCATCGCAAAACCAATCGAGGCAGATCTAAGTCCGGCCCTCCTCATCCTCTAGGGTAAGGCTCGCTAGCCAACCCGCTTAACCGGTCCCTACCACTGGATCAGATATCAGATGGGCAAATATATCATGTTTCGGTCTCCAAAATACAACACAAGCATTCATCCCGATTGAAAGCGGTAACCCTCCTACGCTACAATCGATAACGACCAAGCCGCCAACCAATCCATCCCCGGTGATGACATCGAACTCGACATGTCCATGATCCTCAGGTCCACTATAAGTAGAGTCCCCGAGATCTCCAACTCGCAACCACGACATATCATCCCTATTCTCGCCCTAATCCCTAGGGGAGAACTCACATACAAAGACTCCTTCAAGGCCTCAACCTCTAAGCCCAACTCTATCACAACTGATGTAGCAATGAATGAATGCGAAGCACCATAATCAAATAACACTCTTGCCCATAGGCGAGATAGCAAAAACGTACCCTGTATAACTGGCTGATCCGCTGACTCAGCCTGCGGTGTGATGGTGTAGACACGCCCTTGAACCCCGACGCCCCCGCCATGGGCCTCGCTCCCTCCGCCCTCGGCCCATACTCCGCCTCCGCCCGCCCGTGTAACGGAGGTGCCCGTAACTCCCCTCGAAATCAAATCGCCTTCTAACCTATACTCGGGCCGTGGAGGAATGTACTGTGATCCTCTCGCCCTATCGACTGGACCGTGGCCGCCCTAAACCCCGGATCCCTATCTCCGGGGGGGCAATCCTCCTCATATGTCCGGTCGACAATGGTAGCACACCATCCGCCTGTACCGACTAGGCAACTCTAATCCGTCCCTGGCCCGGATGGTCGCGACTTTGGAACCCTCATGAACTAGAAGCCCTCTGCTTCTTTCCCGAACTAGAAGAAGATTGGCTCTCCTTCCTCTTGCTACTACCACCCGCATCCCGAGTGCTCCAAGCATCCTCTATCTCTCTCTCTATGGTCAGGGCTGTCCCAACCATGGAGTCCATATCTTGTAGGCGAAGTCCTACAATCCTGCCATGAATGGACAACTTCAGCCCATTCTCGAATCTCCTCACCTTGGCCATGTCTGTGGCCATAATCCTCAAAGAACTCCAAGTTAGCCTGAACCTAGCCACATAATCCATCATACTATCGTCCCTCTCGTCACTCTAGGAACCCCGAGTCACATGCCTCGCAGTATCTGAAAAGTACTTACCCATGAACAAACAACCGCCCATGTCATCGCTTCTAGGTCTCTGCAGGTTTCGCCTGGGCCCACCATACTCGGGGGCCTCACTCTCTACCGGAACGCAGCCTACCCGATCATGGTCAAGGCCGAGGTAATCTCCATAGCCTCTAACACCTTCTCAACTCCGCATGAACAAATGGTCCGCCACCATCTGGATCTCCCTCCCCTGTGAATGTCGAGGATGATGCGCCCTAAACCCTGGGGAGGTTACCCTGACCCTCCCGACCACCTACTATACCAGCCTCGATGTTGTACCCGCCGCGATACCTATAGCCTCACCAGAGGCCTCGCCGATCAACACCGGTGGTGCCCGACCAGCACCCGTGACGCCTCTATGTCCTCATCCTGACTAGCCATCTACACGTCAATGGCACGTTAGTCATAATGCATTCTAAGGCATAAACACGTACTTCAGACACTATTCATATACAGAAATTTTTTTTTAATTTTCACATACCACGTCAATGCATTCCTAGGAAATGCAATATAAATATCTCATATATTATTAATTTTTTTATCTTGGTGAGCGGTGTCGAAGCGTTATTTCGAGTATCTTGGGTGGCCCGGTGGCCCGGGTGATTTGGTACTGACTTAATGACGAGCCTGAGCGCCAGTCTTGTAGAGCGTGTTGTGTCATTAAGCCCCGGCGCGCATCGCGTTGTGTCGTGGCTGGCCTCCCGGTAGTGTGGGTGGCGGCGTGCGTGGCGTGCCCGTAGTAGATGTCGTGGCACAGGTCAGTAATACACCCAGCAAGCCCTCTGCACGTCTGATACACTTCGATTGTGTTGAAATCTGTCATCAGACGGGTTCATGTGTGGCGATGCAATTAGTGTGTGGCGTGACCCTGGCTTTGTAACAGCTCTTTTGTCACAATACAATGGGTGTATTGCGACCTGAGCCTGAGCCCGGCGCAACCACAGCCCACCGTATCCGCAATCTGATGGTTGTATTGCTGACCTGCACTCTCAGCCACTCAATGGTCGCGATCCACGGTCTGAGGTTTGTATCGTGACACGGCTGCCTCCCGGCCCGACTAGCCTTCTGTTACTTGTCTGATTTGTTGCCTGCAGTTTGAGTCCTGATATAATTTTATTGACGATGCTTTAGCTTGATTCCCTTTAACACCTTTTTTTTCTCATATATTATTTTATTTTATTTTTCTGTTTACGCTCTGGAAAATACCCCGAAAAATATAGCATACATTTTTTTCATTCCGTTATGCGAAATAGATTTGCAAAAATTTATTTTTTCTTAATTTTTTTCTTCGGTTTACCTTTGTAAAACCAAAAAAAATAAAAATTTCTCCACCTAAATTTTTTTTTCTTCTTTCATTTTCCCAATAAACCAAATAAATTGCTTAAAATTTATTTCATTTATTTTCTTGTTCCAATTTTACACACTGTAAAACTAAAAAAATTTCTAACACACTATGTGCTTTAATCACTAAGCACCTGATCACCTGACCATTCATCATTCATAATCACGCGATCCACAAATAAAACACATCACGATTATTTAGGTTTTATCCGTGCCTTCTAGGTAACCTAATACCTAAACCTAACATCGAGCCACACCGAGTGGTGATGTTCTTACATATTGTATTTCATTGACCACCGAAGCCTAGGTATTCGTGTACCTAAAGCTATCTACACCAGAGGCTCCAGTGTCGTTTACGCCAGCTCACGTGCAAAATTGTGGGCACGAAACCCGAGTCGATTGGTATCAGTCGACCGCGAAACACTCGTGATTGTCGGGTGACGGAGCTCTCTCATGAAAATCGGGCGAGTCTCGGCTGTCGCGGAGCCTTGCCCGAGAACCACGTCCCGACATCGACATCGGAAGACATATCCATGGCATTAAAAGCGGCCACTTAGGCCCAGTCTGACAATACTTTCGACGAAATATATCGACTATATATACAATAGTTTGAGAGTTAGAAATTACTCTTATATAAGCATATATTAAAATTCTAGAGATTCTAATACATGTCTCAACTAAAACACAGCGGCTTAGGCTTTCTTAATCGGCCTCTAGAATGAGACGTCTCTCCCGAGAACGCTCATGCACGGAAAATGTTCCCTCGGCCGGTATCGCGTGGTGGAATCACCTAGTTGGTTTACTCTCCACTAGTGCATATCTGATACTCCAAGTAAGCATACGTTGAAAATTCGTGATCTTTACTTGAATGTCGTGACCCTGACCCATTTCGGTGTGCAGAGCTCCTCACTTACTAAGCCATGTAGAAAACATCTTTTTTAAGAAACAAAACTTGTTGTTTTCGAAAATATATTACCAAATGTGTCGGTAAAAATATGGGAGGGATTTACCGCCAGAGCGAATATGTTGGAGAACCTTCAAACAAATACATGGGCTCCTTCGGCGTGTAATTGTAGGACCATCTGACACCATTCTCAGGAAAATCATCTGTGAAATTCCTTTGCAACCATTTTTCATATTCACGAAAATTCATGTCATACCTGACACACAATTTAGGCTACCCAATGCATGTAAATCGTTATGCTGTTCGCCTGATATATACAACACATCTTAATATATAAAACATGATATAGCTAACATGATTAATCCCTGAAACATATTTATACAAATTCACACTCCATTACTCGAGGAATTAGCTCATGGGCTAATTAGCAAACACGAGCAATTCTATTTTGAATTACTCGTAGAGCATTTTCTCACAAAATTATTTGTTAGTGTCACTATTCACGTAAACGGTAAAACCCTGGATTCTCTCTTGTTCATGGCAATCTGTCTCAGTTCCACTTTGTGAGCCGAATTTCATAGCCATTCAGGCCTCATACACACCCTGATACAATTTATTTCGTAATTTATAGAGCCAAACATCCAACAAATTCTTTGACATGATCAGACATGCAGATAGGCAAAATTACAAAAAATCGGTTCCAGATTTGGGGCCAAATCGAAGCGATCGCCAGATTCGAACCAACGGAAACATTACAAAACACTTAAACAAAGTGTAACTTCAAGTGGATGAAACCCTACCTCACGAGGGTGAAACTCCTCGAAATCGAATTAACAGATTTGCCTGTTTGCGTGAAACGCTTTCTTCTTGCTTGAGAAGAATTTAAGCGATCCAGATCGCGGTATTTTAGAAAGTTGCACACCTCTCTCCTTTAGATTTCAAAACCTAAAATTTCACTGCTGTCCGTTTAACCGTTTTGGCTTTGGCTCCTTAAGGTAGGGGATGACCTTTATTCCATGTTTAGATGCTTATTATCATTCAAATTTTTAAATCTTAGTCAGTATCCTGCTCCTTGGTTTTGACCGTGGCATAACGCCATTGAATCCGTTTAAATCGTTTCTCTCTTTAAATGCGACTTATGTCACATGGGTATATGTTATAGGTGACTTTTGTCACCTCACGATTTCACCTCGTTTTCTTGACTTAGATGCTCGGTGCCTCGGCGATCTTGGTCCGGTATGCCGGATTCGACGAGTCGGCAGTGTTAGCTAGATTTCGAGGCAGTTCCAATGGTGAAATCCGGTTTCATCATCAGGATCTAGAAAAATTTCGGGTTTGGCCAAAATTACGATTTACCGCTTTCCCGTAAATTTTAAGTGCTGATAATATTTTTAATTTATTATCTTTAATTAATAATAATTGTCTTTTAAAATATCTCTTTATAGAGAATAACGTAAAATTTTAAGTTATGCCATAAAAGTAGTACTTATTATAGCTATTTACTCTTTATTATTTTTAAATTACTTGGATAGATTTTTAATAACAAAAGAATAAATTATAAAATAAAATAATAAATATTGTAACTAAAATATTATATTCTATATTTATTGTAACTAAAATATTTATATTCTATATTTATTGTAAATAAAATATTTATATTCTATATATATATTTTAAGCATCCCTCATATTTATTCTTGATTGGATACTTTTTTTTTTGACAATTATATCATCTATATTTCAAATATTATTTGATTTTGTAAAATAAAAACTAAAAAATTAGTGTACAATATTTAATTACTTCTTAATTCATAATTTTTTTCTATTTTAACATATAATTGTTCCGTTTAATTATTAATCATTGATATTCTAAAAATGATTAGTTGTTAAGATCAAAATAATAAATTATATCATAAAATAATAAATATTGTAACTAATATTTAAGATATAATTAATATATATATATATATATATATATATATATATATATATATATATATATATATATATATATATATATATATATATATATATATATATACTCTTTATATATATATATATATTATCTCTAACTATTAGTATTTAATTTTTAAAATTATTTGATAATAAATAATTATAAGTCATGCCACAAAAATATTGACCGTCACAACTATTTATTTTTTATCGCATAAATTTTTTAATAAATATTGAATCTATATTTCAAATATTATTTTAAATTGTAGGAAATAAAAAATAACAAAATAGTGCAAAGTATTAAATTACATATTAGTTAATAATTTATTATTTTATTTTGAAATATAATTATTCCATTTGATTATTAATCAATAAAATAATAAATTACATCATAAGATAATAAATATTGTAACTAATAATTTGTTAACAATTTTATATTTTTATAGATTTTAAAACATATTAAATTTATGATTTCACTTAGTTACTTAAAATTTTTAATACTAGAAAAGTCATAAAACTGAACTTTATTTTTAGTTTAATTTTTAAAAAATGAAAGCTATTTTTTTTTAATTTATAATTATTAAAATTTCAAAACTTTATAGAAATTTCAAAATTTTTTAGGTTAATAATTTGTAAATTTAAGTTTTAATTCTTTATCCCGAACTTTAAAAATATAAAAACGTGCCTTCATTAATTGCTAAATCTGTGAAATGGGCGATGTGGGTGTTTATTAGTTGTTTGTTAAATAAAATGAAAATAAATAAAAATGAAAAGAAAGATCTTACCACAACAACACTTTAAGTTTAGGAATTCAATACTCATTCTCGTCACATCTAACAACTATCATAGTCTCTTAATCGTGTGATAATCTTAAGAAAGAGATCATTCTCCACCCAGCTCAGAGATTAGAAAAGTCTCTTATCGACAAGTTCTAAATATTATTTGCTATAAAAATCTAAATGTATGTTTCCCTTATAATCCATATTTTAATGATTGATTTGTTCTTTTTTAATTTGTTTTTTTTTATTTTTTCTCTTGCATTCATAGGAGAAGGTGTTGGAGATCTAATGCCAACCATAATCAGAAGGGTTCATTGCTTATGATTGAAGTAGAGATGTGTGGAAAAATTTTGAGACAAGGACCTAGATATGTCAAAGGGCATGCTTTTGTCTTTAAACTAATTTGATTTTCTAAATTCAGACTATCATCTTCTAAGCGTGAGGTGGAGCAAAGATCAAACTTATTGAGAATAAATTACTTGTAGAGACTCAACAACAACTATTTAAGACTCAATGAGATCAAATTTACTCAATGAGATCTGCAACGCAAACAACTTATGTGCTTATGATTGATGTTCATTATTAAATTTTTATTTTTTTGTCTATACTAATGTAATTGTTTTTAATAGGTAGTTTGTTAAACGAATACTTCATGTTTTTATCCAATTATTGGTATAGATGTTGTACTCTAATATTTACATGTTAGGATTCGAAAGGTTATCAACGAAATGATGTGATATGTATTTTCATTTTGAAAGCAAGTTTATAATTGAAATTTCATTATAATTAATAAAAGGTTTTCTTATTTAATTTAGAGACCGAAATAATAAAGAAATTAATTTGTTAAAGTACAAATATAGTAACAAGTAATTTAACCATTAATAATTGATGCCTTTTTAATGGGCCAGAATTTTGGAGCGTGTAGGGTCGTTAAATTTGGACTGGATCGCTAGCGAATTTGGGATCTGGCGTCTGGATCGTCTGGTGAGGTTGGATTCTTTGCGGATTGATCTGCCGCCGACGTAGCCTCCTGCGCAAAAAAAACAAGGAAGAAGGAGGGTCGGCGAGGGGCGTGCTAGTGGCAGCTCAGATGCCTAAGTCGATTTCTTTCTAAGAGAAAAAGAAGTTTGCCCAGAGAGCGAAGGTGTTGCATGCAGTATGCGTCTAAGGATAATGAGTGTACCTTTCACCGTGGGGGTATTTTTGTATTTATAGTAGATGTTAATGAGTTGGATGATGATTAGGAGTCCTTCACGATTGGATGGGATATTTCTTATTATAGTTCGTATCGGTTGAGTACGAGATATAGAGAAAAGAGTGGTTTTACTTGAGATAGTATTCCTTTGCCTTATTGATGAGAGTTGGTGGGATTTTTCAGAATAATATATTATTGGGGTTTATTGTTTCCCGACCTTTGTGAGACTGCCATAGTGGCCCTTGGGCGGCGGGTTGGACCTTTCTTACGGGTTTGGCCCAAAAATTTGGAGTGTTGGTTTTAGAGGCTGAGTGCCTCGTGGGCGAAGCTCCTCTTTGGGTTCAAGCTAGCGGGGGCCTTCGTAGCCATTGGTGGCCTCTTTCTTGGGCTGATGTGTGGGCTTAGCGAGCCTTATTTTTTGAACCTATCGGTTTCCCGACCCTTGTGTACGATTATGCGTGGGCGAGAACATGCGTTTCTATTATGGTGTAACTTCCGATGTATCTTGCTTGGAAATTTAGGATTAGTTAAGGGCTTAATTCGCCGTCATTTGTCTTGTGATAATGATGACTCTTAGGTTTTCGCGCTTGTTTCCCCTACCTCTTCTTGTTTCTTTTAGTTTCTTTGTAAGCTCCTACATCTGTGCTTCTCACGGTCCTCACGACCTCTTCCACGATCTCGTACTTTATTTGCTCAGAGTTCTTTGTTTGACCCTTTTTGTGTAGAGTCTTTTACGGCATTCTTCTGAGATATCTTCTTAGTCTTATTCTTGGGATCCAACGCTAGATACCCAGCTTTTTGGTTTTCTTCATTTAGTGCAATGAGCGTGAGGTTAAATTGATTGGGTTCGTTTTGCGTGCTTTGATTATGGGTCGGGTCGCTCTTCTTCTTTACGTATTGTGATGACTCTTCGGTTGTTCTTTGGTTGCAGGCCCGGATTAGGGATGTTTCCGGCCCGGATTCGGCAGTGGTTGAACCCCATGATGTTTCTGGGCGCCTCCTCTTCATGGATAAGGATAAAGGGAAAATAAACCTAATTAAATATCTGGGGTCGAATTACCTGTCCTGCAGATTCGGCTTATCTTTGTGTGTGGATTCAGCAAGGTCGGTCCTTCGTATAGAGCACCTTTCTTTGAGCGTTGTCGACCTCCCACAGGCGTCCGTGGATACGACGTCCTGACTTTTATGTAGCTTCCGTGCCTGGGATGGTATGTTTCTTTGAGGTAGCCTTTGTATTGGCCTTCGTTTTCCAACTGCGTCGCTATGAAAGAGGTTTCACGGCGTTTCAGCGTTGTCCTTCCCGACTCGCTCCCAGCGGTTGGGGTGGCATTTTGGTGGGCTATTGGCCTTTTTGCAGGGACGAGGGGCTCGCGTCCCTAGTGTGGCTCTGCTCCCCATTTTTCAGTCAGAAAGGAGACTAGAAGGCTTCCTTTATTTCTCCGGGTGCTGCAGGGCTCTCGTGATCAGCGATCTCCTTAATAACCCGTAGGTCATGGAAGGGCGTTACTTCTTTGTTAGTGGTCCATGGCCCAGGAATACGATCCTTCGGCCAAGACGACACTCTGAGCGTTCTGGTGGCTTGGACCACCCCTGATAATCTTCGTGAGTGTTTTCTCTATTTTCGGTATAACTTGTGTAAAGGTTGCTGAACATTTCTGACCTCGCGATATTCTCATGCTTCCCAGGTGCTTGTCTTGACCTTAGTGCTGGAGATAATGTTGTAGCTCTGGCGTTGGCGGAATGTCCTGCTCATCCTTATTTGGAGTATTCATCGGGCATTCACGGCTGATCAAATTAAGGTGCGCACGTTCTCTGGCGAGGCCCTTGCCTGCGTCCCGCCGTGGAGTCCACTCTCCCCATTAGACTAAGCGACAAGTTATAAAGCCGGTCCTTGCCTCCTTCCCGAGTGGGAGTCCACTCCCATTAGACTGCCGTGCCCTCCTATGGGGGAGGAAATTTTGGTTTAGTTGGGGCCTTGTCTCGGAAGCCCGGAGTGCAAAACGAGGGAAAAAAATCGGGCTACCCAGGGAAGATCGGTAGGTTTGGTCGGGTTCGAGTGGGGCGTCTCAGGCTTCTCTTCTTTCGAAAGTCGGAGCGGGCGCGATCTTTTTACGGCGGAGTTCCTACGATCATGAGGCTCTCAGCCTGCTTCCCGAGCTGCTGCGAGGCAAAGTCTCTTGGATGGATGGTCGACGACCATTGGCGATTGTACTGTGTCGTCTGGGATCAGCCTTGATCTTCAGGCCACCTCCTCGAAGGGTGAGCAGAGGTTGAAGGGAAAAATGCGGAATCAAAGTTGGCGAAGATGATGATTCTTTGCTCCTCAAATCTTGAACTACTTGTGGGTGCAATCTCGTCAGTCCTTAAGGATTCGACCTTGGGAGGTGAAGCTATTGCCGTTGATGAGGCTGCGGCTCTATCCCGTAGGGGTTGCCTCGGTAAATCCACATTCGTAGATGTCTGTTTTTGGGCTGAATCGTGTTGGATGTTAACTTCATGTTTGATGTGCGGGTAGCCACTCGTATGAAGGTCAGTGATCAGGCGAGCTAAATGAAAGCATGCAAAAATCACCTGATTTATAAAGTGAAGGCGACCTCCTCTTTCTTAGGCGAGATAGAAGCTGCGAGGCAGGCGTATATGTGAAGAGGTGGAGAGACTTAATCGATTTAAAGCATCACTGCGTTGGCCGTTAACCGAGCGGAAAGTAGAGAGGATGAAGTTCGAGTAGCTTGGCGACGAGTTGAAGGTGAGCTTGAAGGTCGGGTGAGCTCCATGTTCTTATTTGAATGAGCTGATTGAGACCCGGGATGGAGTTCTTGATCCCTCTAATCTGAGCTTGAAACGATTAGGGTGAGCTCATCCACATCAGACGTGCGGGAGGCTCAGAGGGTACGTCACGACCCGATGGCGATCTGAGGTGATAAAGTATGGCCTTGTATGAGTAGCTTTGCGAGCCTCAGAAGCGAGCGGCTAGCTAGGCCGTAGCTCGTCGTGAGGCTTAGTACAGTAAATTCGGAGGAATGGCCCGGAATAAGAGTGTCGCCCAGTTGCGCGGGGATCTTCGCAGTAGTATCCTTGGTTGCTCGAGGGATGATGTTATTAGTAAGATTGGGGACTAAGCCAGGTGCTCGGTGGGCCTGCAGGAGGCTCGCTTTTGACGAGGAAGGCGGGTCACGTCTATTGATTTGGACTTCAACCCCGATCTCCCAGTGACGAGGATGCGAGAGGATTCTTTCTCTGGGACTATTCTCCACCACGAAGCCGGATCTCCTGCGAAGCCCCGTTCTCCCTCTTTGTAAATCTGCTCCTCTGCGGCCTAGGTTCTGTATTCATTTATGCTTTGATATCGACTTTTATATTTTCTTCTATGTATACTTGCTTCCTTTTATGCGGCTGGGGCGAGGACATATGCGCTCGCTTTTAATAAATATTCATTATTTATCGTGCAACGTTCTCACCTTAGTATTTTCGCACTCTTGGCAAGGTTATGGGTGGGTGAGGGGGTCTAAGTTGGGCGGTGGGCTCGTCGAACTAAGTCGTTGAACCGTGGGTTAGTCGTACGAGTTGGCCCGAGTTCCTAGGTTATACGGCTTGTATGGGAGGGGCTCGTCAGGTGGCTGGCGGTGTTTGTTGTTGTTTTGCACAATTTGCGATCCCGATTCCTTGATTCCGCTGACTTGTTTTTGGCGAGCTCGTCGTGCGAAATTCTTGACCTCCAGTTGACTTGCATGGTTGAACTAATTCTTTAGGAATTGCTGGTTGTGTGTCTGTGATGAATTGTTGGCCAGCGTCGTCGGTCTGAGTTAGTGCAGGCTGATGGTGACTTTTCGCGGTGTGTTGTCTTCTTTGGGGAGGAGCTCGTCGTCTGAAACGATTGGGCGAGCTCGTCCTGTGAACGGTTGGGCGAGCTGCGTCCATGTGTACGGTTAAGGAAGAGCTGCCGTCGGCGTGAATAGTTGGGCGAGCTGCGTCCGTGAGCGGTTAGGCGAGCTCGTCCACGTGAGCGGGTTGAGGCGAGCTGCGTCCACACGTGAGCGGTTGGGGCGGAGCTTCGTCGTCACGAGCGATTGGGAAGAGCTCGTCGGCGTGAATAGTTAGGTGAGCTCGTCCGCATAGGCTGGCCGGAAGAGCTCGTCGGTCACAGCAAGTTAGGTAGAGCTTGTCCGTATGAAATATTGGGCTCAGTTAGGTGAGTTAATGCGAGTGACATGACTCGGCCGGTAGGCGTGACTTGTGCGAGTAGATGGGCTCGTCGAGGTGGGTGGTTCGGTAGAGTGGCGTTCGGTAGAGTCGCTGATGTAGCTGGTGAGATACAACTCCTGAGGCAACGTGTGCGGAGTAGATGAGCTCGTCGATGGTGGCGTTCGGTAGGGTGGCGTTCAATAAATTGGTAATGTAACTGTTGGTGCAATTCTGAGCGTGGCTGTGAGTGAATGAGCTCTTTAATGGTGGCGTTCAGTAGTGAGCGTTAATGGGGTGCGATGTCTTTGGTTGGTGTTAGTAGACCTTGAAAGATGTGTCTGATTTATGACACTATTACGAAGAAATTTATTATCGATCCCGACAATGAGCGCCATAAAACTTGTTGACTAGACCCAGATGTGTATGTGATTTATGACCTTATTACGAGGACTGTTAATACGATCCGGCCCAGTAATAAAACTTGTTGACTGACGGAGCATATACAAGAGTAAATCATTTTCAATTACGGTTTTTGGCCCCGAATTTCCTGCTGAGTGCACGAATTCGATGAGTAATAAATTGGATTTAAGTCCGGATACTCGATCCTGGAGATCTCGAGAATTTCGGATCAACTACCGCGACTACTCAGCTCCATGCTATTTGGACTATAACATGACATTGTTATCTAACTTAAGAAGGCATCTAATATAATCGACATAAAAATTGAAAATGATATTACAGAATGCGAAGAATAAAGAATAATGAATAGTGAAGAAACTAATTGGAAATGGAAAAGTCATCTTTTAGAGTACACATTAAGGTCACTACTATTGTGAAGTATCAATTCCTGTAGTGAACAATGATGAATTTGCTTGTGTAATTCAGGTTTTAAAATCTGTCCAAGGCGTTTAGCAGTATAGCTGGATCTCTCCACCTTTGCATTTCATTATCTAATTTTTACTGATCCTCTGAATGCGAGGAATGAGATAACTACTTTTTAAAAAAGGACTTCCTATATACGGGTATTTTCTTTTGCAATGCTTCATACCCGTTTATGGTATAAACCTTAAGCTCCCAGAGTTATGTCCCGGTGACGAGGATATCTGACTTCTGAGTTACTCTTCCTCGAAATTAGAATAAATCACCACTTTTCCTTGATTAGATCTCAAAATTTAACATAGGATTAGACGGCTATCAGGAATTGAAGAATTGAACTCTTTGCCTTGTTTAAATTGATAACTCGTTCAACTCATTCTTGATTTCAAGTGAGAAGAGGATTTATCCAAGTAAACTTACAAAGCTCGATAGATCCACCCAATAAGCGGGGTTAATATACAGCCCGAGAAAGAAATGTTCATAACTCCAGGAATGTCTTCTCTGTGTCACTCAGAGGACCTCAGCAGAAGCGTCTGATAAACGGTTCTTAAAGCGGGTACTAAGCGATATTCGAGATCAAACGTTAAACCCATAACGAAAGTAAATTCATAAAGCGAAATTCGCGAATTTCTTTGGAACCCTTCTGGGAAAGATAATTTTAGCCAGGCTGATTCACGTTAATGGAAAATTTGGGTTCCTCGATTGCTAGAATTACACCTACGGCATTCCTCGATCATAAGAATAACTTCTAGTAGGCGGGAAATTCGAATTCTAGAAATTATGCGAACTTGACATTCAATTAGTAATTTGAAAGAGCGAATTTTGCATTAAACTACACTCGAAACATAACATCGATTCAAAAGCGAAAACTAAGCGATAAATCCTAATCTAATCTCTAACTATCAACATTGAAGAAAAGTAAAGAAAAATAAGAAAATGAGCTTTGACTCACCGGACCTCTCAAATGCATTAGCCATTGTGAAGTTGCTTTTATGGTAGGTAGGCTGCGTGTTATAGGGTTTCCGGTTAGATATTTTAATCCACGATCACGAGTTTTGTGGATTTCCCAGTGGGTTGGCCCGTGTTAATGTGTGGTCGCGAGCTTCAGCTCCTTGTCGCGACATCATCCATGTGCGACATCGATCTCGCGTCGCGACATGACTTAAGTCTTGTGACCTTGACTTGTGCTCCACGATGCTTGACATCGATCCCTTCTCCAGCGACTTCGCTTCATGCGCTGCGAGGTTTCAAGCGATGATTCCACGATGCCGACCGCCGATCTCCGCGTCGCGACCTCGTATATAGTTTTGCAAGTTTTAATTGGTCTCGATTAGCCGTGACGCCGTTATCTTGTCGAGCCACCGACGAATCGCCTACGGCGGTGACTTGTCGCCGGATAGCCGGCGACATCGATCTCTTGTCGACATGTCGACAGGATCTGCGGGTTTCGGTTTCTCATGATGTCGCGACATCGATATGTTGTTGTGACATCGATTCTTGCATGCTGATCTTATCGCCACTTGTATCTTTCGGTACGATTGCTCTTGATATCGCGACGCCGATCTCTTGTCGCGACGCCGACTATGACTGCGATTTTCGCGGGGGTTCTGATTGTCGCGACATCAATCGCCATCAGCGACATCACTTCATGCCTCTACAGGTCTCAACTGTTCGTTCCTGTTGTCGCGACATCAATCCCTTGTCGCGACATCACTTCATGACTCTGCAGCTTTGAACTGGTCCTTCGTAGTGTCGCGACATCGATCTCTTGTCGCGACCTCAGCTTTAGTCTCTGGGGCTTCCAAGCGGGGTTCGATGTGCGACATGGAGTCTCCGCGTCGCGACAACGATTCCCGATTCTTTACAGCTTTCAACTGAGCAAGTCTCATGTCGCGACCTTGATCTCTTGTCGCGACATCAGCTTATGTCTTTGGAGGCCTCATGTGTTGCTTTCGGTGTAGCCACGCGCGACGGTCTCTGTCGCTGGCAATAGCGATTAACTCGGCTCAATCGCTACGGCATGTCGCAGCTTGAAGAGTCGATTCTCTTGTCACTACCTCCATCCCGCTTAGCCGGCGGCATCATCCGTATCGCGACATCCGCGATATTATCAGCGACGTCCGCGATGTTGTCGCGACATCCGCGATGTTGTCAGCGACATCCGCGATGTTGTCGTGACATCCGCACCCGATGTTGTCGACATCGCGATGTTGTCGCGACATCACGATCTGTCGCGGCGTACTTCTTTTATTTACGCGCTCACTCTCGGTACATCTTGCTTGATCCACAGCCATGACACGCATCGATTTCCTTGATTTCGATGCGACCTCATCAACTGGTGTTTAAACCCCCAGCGCATTAGTTAGCGATTGCTTTCATTACCCTTTCTGCCTATTTTACGCATTTCTACTCGCGATTCTACGCATTTTTCGCATTTTCTTCTTTCTTTTACTTCACGCAAATATAGGGGTGGTGAGTTTCTTCTATTTACGCATCTTAATTATTCCTTTTTTGCATTAAAATCAACGGAAAAATGGACTAAAATAGATGACTTTTAAACATCAAACTCAATAAACTTAAAGTTTTGCTTGTCCTCAGCCCGAAAAGAAAAGAATAGTTTGTCCTCGAGCTAAATCTAAAATAAAATTTTAAGGACATTTTAAATTGCGGTGGCATTCAATTTAATTGAAATACAAGGTATGCATTATTTTACGTACATCTGGCTTGAGTCCAGGTTAAAGGTTGGTTTCTCTTTATCTTATCTGAGAAACTAAAAATTGGTAAAAATTGTTTCTAACCAATCGTGGATCTGTTGAATAATAGATTATTTTCCTTTCTCATTTCATCTTTGAGTCATTTAATCCCACCTAAAGTCCTTCACGGTTTTGATTATTTCTATGTTCCAAATTCCATAGGTTTGTTTTTCATATTGATCTCTCCACTAATGTAGGTGGTCGGCCTTGAGTCAATCAGGGTCTTTTGGGCTTATATTGTTAGGCTTTGGAGTAGGTAGGATGGGAAGGAATTTTTAGGTTAAGATTACCACGAACTTTTCTTCCTCTTACGCCTTTCTTTCTTGTAGTTTCTCTAATAAACTCCCACAAACTTCATGTTTTGGGACATTTCTTTGATTTCTTCAATTCGAATTTGTATGTCCCTATTTCGCTTATCTTCCAGGAAAGTTCCTTTGTTTTGTCACCGTTCGGGGATAGTGCAATGTTTTAACTTTTAGGCTTTCTAACACTCCTTAGCGAACTTTGGGTTAGTAGCTCCCATACCGGATGGCATTAGGGTATAGGTGTTGAAACACCCACCCCAGAACTTAATTGTTGAGAGAGTTAGGCCCGAGATAAAACTTATCCTATGAGCTTTCTTTTCTATTGCATTTTATTGCTCCTTTCCTTTTTCTTTTCATTCCCTTTTGAGTTCTAAAAACATATACTCCGAACTTCATTTCTTTCTTGCTCCTTGAATTCACAGGTAATCATAGGTTCTTTGCGAAGGATTGATTTCTTAGGATGAGTTAGAGGACTGATGGTCTATTTTTGAAAAAATAAGCTTGTTGGCTCAATTTGCGGAACTCACGTATATGCATCGGCATATGAATAGGGATGGCTAGAATGACTAGTATCCAGGTGGCTGCATCGTCTCTTGTCATTTGTGTCACCTAGGATTTTGCCTCGATCGATAGTCCCAACAAATTCACAAATTTGGTTTGAGCCGAGTTGTGACTAACCATAGGGAGTACCTTGACTCATT
Source organism: Tetrastigma voinierianum (assembly GCA_016808115.1). Classification (NCBI taxonomy): domain Eukaryota; kingdom Viridiplantae; phylum Streptophyta; class Magnoliopsida; order Vitales; family Vitaceae; genus Tetrastigma; species Tetrastigma voinierianum. The sequence continues at coordinate 13,094 of JAEQBH010004880.1, read as the reverse complement.
TTGTTGATGGTATTTAAATTAATTGATATTCCGGGTTCCTTGACTTATTGTTTCATACACGATTACGTTGCCACGATAGAAAATTGTTTGAATCGAAGCGATATTTATATACCTAAGTTCCTCCCTAACTGCCAGTGATCGAGCTCACTGCGATATAGTGAATAGGGTGAACACGGGGATGGGATTTCTTCCTAAAATGGTTGCATTAGGGCATGAAGGTAAGGCTTTCTATTTGGACTTTTTGGATTTGTGTTAAAAACTGTAAATGGTTTAAAACTGGAAATTGCAAAAACTGGAAATGGTAAAAACTGTAAGTTAAAAATGAAGAAATTTACTTTGAAGATTTAGGTCACTAACTTGGCAAGCTAGGGCAAACACATGTCCTCCAGGAGTTTTATCCTCACCATGTGGTCAACCACGGGATACGATTATGGCCACTTTTTGTTTAAGCTCCTAACATTCCTTTATCATTTTATAGGCTCGTAAAGACCATCTAAAGAATCCTGATTCATCTCTCTTTAGAGCCTTTGAATCTATGGAAGTGATGGCGAAACAATAAAAGTCAATGTTATATAACCTATTTGAAAGAACCTAACATGTAAATGCTACCTCGAGAGGCAAGTAAGGACCATCCCCAGAGCCACGATTACTGTCCTTAAGCCTTTGGATCTAAAGCATGGAAGTGGCCAAGGCAAATAACATCATGTTATGCGAATTGAGTTTTGAAGATAAGGGCCATAAATACCTTTGCAGTAGCTTTTAGTACATGAGGAATGACATGCCTAAACCCCATTCCCTTGAGCTTCCTTCCTCTCTTCAAAGGAAGGAGGCTTATGGCATCTCTTAGTTGTCATCCTCGAGGTGTGTTTGGCAGTAGGGAGAAAGTGAAAGAAGAAGAGAGAAAGAAGAGAGAGAAGAGAAAATAAATAAAAACAAAACCTAAAATAAAAGACTTTGTTACAAAAGCGTAAATGAAAGAACTTCTGAATCACGAAAACTTGTATTCATACATCCTCCACTCTCCTTTATTACAAAACATGAGGGTATTTATAAGCCTCCTCAAGGTATGAAATTACCAAAAACCCTAATAACTAGGCTAAGTTATAGGACAATTGGGTAATAAACCAAGTTTGAAGGCAGTTCGGCGTAATTCACCGCGACATGGCGAGGCATGCAATTTCGCTCTGGGGAGATTTAGCTAATTAGCGGTATTTGCGAGTGTTTAGCGAAATTAGCGAGGAATAAAGATTTGGCAGAGTGTTTGAATTTGGCAAGGTTGAATTTGGCAGCTAGCGAAATTTCTCTAAGCTAGCGAAATTGTCAGTGAAGCGAATTTAAGCAGCGCACGATGCAAGTTGGCTAAGCGAATCTACATAATTTATTGCTGAGATTCTTATTTGTTTGCGAACAGTTTGCGAAATTCGCTAGGATTGCGAATTGGTTGCGAACAGGTTGCGAAATTCGCTAGGATTGCGAATTGGTTGCGAACAGGTTGCGAAAATTCCTGTTTCTTGTTCTGCATACCCCTGCGTCCTGTCTTATTGCATCTCATTTCTCGCCTTTTCCTTTGTTTTTCCATTGATTTTTGGGCTTGTTGATGGGCGAGACTAAACTTAAACCTCATGATTGATCATTTCCATTGTTAATTGAAGCCTAGAAATTGCATAAATACAAACAACCAAAAACATGCTCCCGAATGGCATAAGTGTTACTAAGGTAACATGAACACTTGGTGGGATATATGACATGATTAATGATCAAAAAGTACTCAAAACCTATCTAATATAGGGTTCAAAATTGCACTTTTTGAGCACTAATCAATACCACAAACTCAAAAATATGTTTTGTTCCTTCTATTGTATTACTTTCCTCAATTCTGGACTTATCAGTTAGACTTAAGTAACTTTTGCACCTTGTTTCATCAGTAATATTCATTTGCCACTTATTATGATTTTCTACATTTTAGCTTATTCCTAATCCGCCTTCATTCGACTTAGCTCATGACATCTCGTGATGTTTTATTAGAACCTAATTCTACTTTATTTCTGAGCTTCTCACAACCTGTGACACAATGGCCACGCAAGCAGTTCAAAATAGCACCTGACAATTCAATTTAAATTTCATTTTATTTACGATTCAATTGCAACGAGTTGGATACTACGGGGTATGGGGATAGGAGAGTAAGAGGGTGTTTGGGAAGAAATTACATCTTTCTTTTGGAAGAGCGCAAAGATATTAGGGGATCCAGTGCAGGAGTATTCAAATGAGTTTAGGAATGAAGGGAATTTCATTTCACTTCACTTTCTTTTCTTCTTGGTCTCCTTCTCGACTTGTTCTTGATAGAATCTCATTGGATAGATCAACCTTCTTGTTTAGCTCATCCTTGTCTCTTACCCAAACCATTCATTGTATTCTCCATTTCGGTCATTACCTACAGAATTTGTAGAGATTGTTATTAATCGGATCTAAGTTTTCGGCCGTTCTTTTTGCACATGGGATTACCATCTCTTTTGCTTCTTGTCTACATCATCGATTTATTCTCGAAATCTTTACGCAGAGACTTGTATAAAAACTTGAATCGCGATTTGCTCCCCAATTTGGCTTCTGCTTTGTATCTCTTTTTCTTTATGAGTTTTGGTAGTTTGAGAATCACGCTCAGGCGAGGTTGTTATAAAAAGCTTAATGGCGAGTTTGAGTTTACATGCTTGATTGTAGTCTCTTTCCTTCATTTCTTTCTTAAGCTCTTCCCTTCTTTGTGAAATTTTTCCATATGTTCCTCTTTTACATTCGGCTCTTCTCCCCACTTTATTTATTCTCTTATTTGTAGCTCCACCTCATGCTCCTTTTCTTTAATTTAGCTCTTTCCTCCGTTTGTTGGTCTCTTCTTTTTCAATTCTTTTTCATAAATGCTTTCTCACGATTCCTCTTTGTAGTTTCCACTCCCTTCTCTCTTTCATCTATTCTCTACATGGCATTGAGAGCTTCAAATATCAGGCTGTTCTCTTGTGCTCCCTTGAACTTTCTCCATGTTGGAAGTTTACATTACGCTGGGAGGCGGCTAAGGGATGGAGAGTCTGATGAGTACGCCTTCCTCCACTGCCCTTCATTAATGCCCCTGGAAACATGTAATCATTGTTGTCAGGTGAGTTCTCTGGGTGCTCTGCTCCTTGATCAGCAACCCTCTGAGTCTCCTTTCCTGGTTCTTCAGCTTGGGCTTCATCTCTGTTCTCCTTGGCCTCCTTTCTTAGTTTCTTAGTCCTTTTCTTAACCCACATCGGAAGGAGTGGGTGAAGCTTTAAGGTACTTCTTCTTCGATTCCAATTCCTTTCCTGCCCCGACCTTCGAGCATAGAGCCGAGTAATTATTCTTTGGGTGAGGAATAAGACCTCTTTTGTTCCCTTCCATGAGCACCGTGATAGAATTCTCGATGACAGCTCCTACATTGATCTTGTGCCACTTTTAAGTATGGCGTACAAACAACAACTACTTCTTGTTCTCTCCTTTGTACCGTGTTTTGTAGGAACGAGACGAAGCTAAGAGTAAAACCATACATAGCCTCTTGATAAGGCTTCCACATTCCGCTGATGCTTGGCCTTCCTTCTTCTTAGCTTGCTTGCACGCACCATTAGTGAGCCCTTGTGATCTTTCCAAAATATCTGGTTTTTCAGCAGGTTTTCTTGAATTTGGAACCATGTTTGTGCTTCCTTATTGTAAACCGTTGATAGCCTTAACCGTATGAGCCGGTTTCTCAGCAAGCAGCTCCGTCCTTCCTTCCTGCAAATTTGAATAAAACTCTCTTACGATCTTTGTATACCATGATTTTGGTGTGCGCAGAAGACTATAAATCCTCTCTGCTCTATCAAATCTCAGCCCAGATGGAGTAACGAGTTTTGAATCTCTCACTCTACGCGTGAGCCCCTTGTTGTAATATTTCTTCCAACGAGAGTAGCTTAGTCGAACGAAATCTTCTACTTCTTCTTCTTCTCTCATCTTTCCTTTCCACTTTTCTGCTCTTTCTTGAGAAGTTAGAGACTTGGTGTTTCTTATGGCACCTCTCACCTTGTTCTTCTGATGAATCTCATCTAACCTTTCTTAACGGCGAGTTTCTTCTTCCAGGTTGTTCGTATTCGCCATGTCTAAATGCAGGTTTAGGAATTGAGATTGGGAATTTCGTGAGTGAAAGCGAATGAGAAGCTTTTAGAAAGGTTTGGAAAATTTAGGGTTTCGGGTTGAGATTCGAAGGAGGAAGAAGTTGAATATAGTATGTGGGTTGGAGTGAATTGAGAAAGTTTCAACTTGATTTACCAATTCAATCAATGTTTGTGGGCAGTATTGCTTCATTAAGACGCATTCGTGACTTGATTTGGCGTCTTTTAATTGAGGTCATTGAATTTAGGGCTTTTTAAAGTGAGAGCTGCACTGCCGCTTCTTTATGTCGCTGATACTTGGATGTCGCGACACAAGTTTTTCTAGAAATTGTTTGATGTCGCTAGACATCCTTTCCATTTTGAACTGATTACGTCGACTTCGGGCTGGTGTCGCGACATGTACCTTTCTTCCTTCAATACTCACAAGTTCCTTTTCACAGGTCACGACATCATCAATATCATGACATCACTATGTCGACATACCTTCCGCGCGCCTAAACCCTTACCAATGATCTCAAAAACTTTTTTTTCTTATCAGTTCAACCTCTTTAGGCAATTCTTCAGCACTTCCAAGCAAAGATTGTTGCCACCCGAAAGATATCTACGCACCAAGCTGTGTGGGATTGCTACTTCCTTTTCTCATGCAATTTTCTCGCAAGTCATTTAATTGTTCCCGTAAATACTTCTGCCATTCATGTCTTTAAACCTTGCGTACATCACGCAATATTCAAGAAAATCTAATTAAAATCATAACTCATTTCTAAAATTAAATCTATCTTTATAAAAACAAATCCGACCTAATTCTCTCAGCAACTAAAAAAGAGAAAAAATATCTCAAAATTTAAAATCGTAAATTAAATCCTTGCTGGGTTGCCTCATTAGTCGCTTCGCTTTGGACTCTACCGGACTATTGTCAGGTGCTTCTTTCTTTCTCAAGAACCAAATACTATTCTTCACCTCCTTCCCGATAATGTTTAATCCTCTCAGCTCCATCGACCTTGAAATTCTTCCCCATTATCGCCTCAAGTCGCTCCAAATGTAGTACTTCGACACCACTGTATGGCCCACTCCAATTGATTTAATTTCCAGAAAACAATTTCAAATAGACTCAAACAAATAGTAACTCCGTTCCCCCGTTTCTGAACTCTTTTCAAAATTCTCCGATCATGCCATTTCTTTGTCTCTGGTTTTGTACATTCTAGCGATTATCATAAGCGCCGCCTTCCAATTCATACAAATGAGCAATCTTTCTTCCCCACTTTCAAAATCAAGTTTAACTTCGATGGCCCACATTGCTCTCGTAGATCGAATTCAAGAGGTGATGACATGGTTTGCCAAAACAATCCCCAGAGCGGGACATTCCAAATTCGGCTTCAGATAAAACTTTAAGCCCCAAAGTGCATCATCAAGCTCGAAGACCAATCCTTCCCGCCAGCTCACATTTTTCAAGAATTCGACCCCACTGAAATTTCTCGTCATTCATCAACCGGGATGATAAGCTAAATTCGCTCATTACATGCTGATCCCATACTTGCTCGCGAGTTTCAGAAATATTTTGTTTGTAAAGTGGGTTCCCATCACTAATGATAGCCCGTGTTCCAACCGCCTAATATTTTGCAAGAAACTCACAACTCAGATATTAGCATCATTCTAGGACAAGCTTTCATCGTCTACCTCATTTAGAACATAATCTATCATAAGAAGATGTGATGTTTCCAATGATGTGAAATGTCCCATAAAATCTATTCCCCCATTACATCAAAAAAAATTTGTATCACCATAATACCTTTGTATTTCATTCCCGTCGCTGATATTTCCAATCCTTTGGCATCTATCACACACTTCACCCACTCAAAGCACAATCTCCAAGATACAATAACAAAAACTCGATCGAGTATCTTGTGGAAATGCTTTTTTCTCCGTAAAAGTGTCCCCATATGGCGATGCATGGCATTCATTTAAAATGTTACTTGTTCACTTTCTCAAAATACACCTTTCTTATTATCATGTCAAGACCTCTTTTGAATAATAGGTCATCCCAAATATAATACTCCGGTCACGCTCAGTTTCTTTCGTCAGAAATATCAAGGCATTACTCCACAAGCCGATAATTCAATATCAAAGATACCATGGAAGCTTGGAAGGAAACTCAAACACTGCTCATCTCAAGTTCTCTGCTAACATCACATTTTCTTCTTCATCATCGCTTTTCTACTCTTGGACAAGTGATCAGCTATCACATTATCACATCCCTTTATCCTTGATTTCCAAATCAAACTCTCAAAGACCCAATTTTATCAATTCGCTTAGCTTCCTTTTTCGACATCAAGTATTTGATTGCCGCATGATCGCTGTGAATTACCACATGGGATCCTAAAATTTATCGCTTCAAATTTTTCACAAATACTATGGCTAGCATCTCCTTTCATTTGTTATATTCTCTTGTGCTTCTTCGAAGGTCTACCAATGTAGTATATAACTCCTAATACTTTCTTTGCCTCAATCACACCCATGCAGGCAAAATCACCGGCATCACACATTATTTCAATCCCCATCCCATTCCTCGTGTACCATTATAGGTGTCAGACCAATCTGATCTGATTTCATCAAAAGTATCCTTGCGTGGAGTCACCAAAATTGGAACTCACCTTTTCCGTAACTGCATATGGTCCGCATGAAAAGTCTTTTGATGAATCTCCCAAAATCCAAAGATGCCTCAAGAAGCTTCTTACTCCTTTTACTGTAGGTAGTGGCAAGAGTTTTGGATAATGGATACTCTGGATAATAAACTTCTAGTCCAAAGAGTGTAAATTTTATGCCCAAGAACACACCTTCACCATAAATGGCATTTTTCCCACTCCAAGTATAATGCTTATCTCGCTTTCTTGAAGCATCGTTTCCAAGATTGTTTAAACATTGATCAAAGCTGGATCCATACACAGTAAAGTCATCCATGAAAATTTCCATCACTTCCTCAACCAAATCTGAGAATATAGACATCATACACCTCTGGAATGTAGCTGGAGCATTACATAGCCCAAATATCATCCTTCTGAAGGCAAAGGTACCATAAGGGCATAGAATGTGGTTTTCGATCCTCAGTGCAATAGCAATCGATTGTATCCCTGAAAATTCATCCGTAAAACAAAAGCGAAAGGCCCCGCTTAACTGGGCCCAACATCCGATCAATGAAAGGCAAAGGAAATGATCTTTCTCGGTTGCCGTATTCAACTTCCCGCTGTGAATCAATACATACCTCCATCCCGTCAATCGTTTTGAATCAATTCGTTACATCACAAAGAAACCCCCTTTCTTGGAACCACATGGACTGGCTCACCCAAGCGACCATCTGAAATAAATAGATGAACCAAGATTCAACAATTTGAAAATTCTTTCGACTATTACTTCATCACCGGATTCGCCCTCCTCGTGCCTACGCATGGCTTCTAAGTCTCTTCCGCCAGAATCTTATGCATGCAAATTGATGGACTGGCCACCCTTCAGCTCTTCAATGGACCAAGCTAGTGATTCCTCGCGCTTTCCTTAATATTTTCGTAATCTTGTTCCCAAAGATCACCGAACCGTCGAAATGATCACCTGCCTTTCGTACTTAAGTAAGCATACTTAAACATTACAACTTTCAAACTACCCTCTGCACTGCTTCGATGAATTTCCTCTTTCTACTATTTTCCCCATCACGCTTCGCTTTTGCTTTAAACAACACAGCCTTCTATAAAATGAAAATCAGTTGTTAGGAAATTCGTATCGTATATCTCTATATCGACCATCTCTTCATTGATAAAAACTGCACAACCACTGTTACCACGTAGTTGGAAATATAGACAAAATCAGCTACATTGCAACCTTCCTTGTCCTCATTCATATTTTGCATACTTTTGATCAAGTTAAAAACAAATGTGCCTTCTTCTCCAACCCTTCAAGATAAGAAGTCCTTGTGATGTCAATCAGTCTAAAGAGCTTATAATGGTCTTCCTAATAGTAGGGTAATCAGAATCTTCTCTTCATGTCCAAAACGATGAAGTCTACGCGGAAGACAAACTTCCAACAAAGGACTAAAGACATCTTTAATGACCCCTTCAGTTTATACCATCATCCACCGCTATTTGAAGAGTAATTTACCAAGGGAGTAAGCTCCCAAACTTAGTTTCTTTGCAATGTAGTGTATCACTCACATTTAGCTCCTGAGTCACAGAGAGCTCGAATTCCATCTCTCCAACAATACAAGAATCGCGAAACTCCCCCGGGTCCTTCATCTTTACTGCAGTTCTTTCCGACATCGTGACTGCATGGGCGGAGATCCACCATTCCTCTTCACTATTTTCTTTTCGCTCAAGATGTCCTTCGGGGAATTTTGCATAGAGTGGCATCCGAGTCACCACTTCAAGAAAGGCATATCGATCTCCAAATTCTTCTGAAAGTTTTCAAGAACCTTGCAAATCGCTCCATCTCGGCTCCCAGCCAGAAACAGAACTGCGCTGATCCTGGATGTTCTTTCTACCTCTCTTGTCATCTTCATGTCTTCCTTCTCGGGTCTTGCTACTTCTTTCGTGCTGTCATCTTTTCTCTCATCTTCTTCTAACTCCTTCCCACTCCTAAGCCGCATGCCCACGCAGCTCGGGTTCTTCCTCGTGTCACTGGGGAAAGGCATCTTCTTCTCCTGCTTTGCAGGTTGAAATTTTTTTTCTTTTTTTTACGCCGCCTACTTGTGTCTCCGTGTTCTTCAGTGGATGCATCAGTGGTGTTCGAGACTCTGAGAATCAGTAGATTTGCTTCCACCCCCAGAACTTTTGTTCATGGAGGTTAAACAGCCTTCTTATTATCCCCCATGAACCGCAAAGACTGTTTCCTTCAAAGATCAAGCTCTCCTCTAACCCCGAGATATTCATTTCAGGCTCATTTTTGCCGTTGTCTGAACTCGTGGTCGCATAACCCCGTGGAGGGTTCTCGTCTATTTCGCTCGCGCTTTCCCTCCACCATAAGAGAAATTTCGCTGTTCCTCAAGTACAGGATAATAAAAATGGGCAAAGTTAGTATTGGGTTTGAAATGATAGCCTGGCCACCTAAGTAATTTACCTCCGCATCATAAAACTGCTTCAAGAGTCTCTCAAAGACACTTCCCTTCAATAATCCTTCAATTGCTCCTATTTCATGAGCAAGGTGGTTTTCTTCCCGTTTGTCCAACCTCGTGCATAATGGTATCCACTCGCTTCCATGGTCGCCATCTGCCACCTCCATGATCCCCTTTCCTCTGTTGTTTCCTCTTGAAAGCTCAGAAGGAGTTTTCATATTACATCTAGCCAGGTCTTCAATCAGCTCTTTTGCCTCTTCAGCACTTTTTCGTTTGAATGCTCCACAGCATGAAGCATCAATGATTCCCTTTGATATATCATCTGCTGCATGATATACAATGTCCATCCGAGTCTTTAGATCTATCCCATGCATCGACATCTTCTCAAAGAACTGCTTCAATCTTTCCTAAGCTACATACAAGCTTTCATCTTCCCCCCGTTTAACACAATGATTTCCTCCTTCACTGCGGTGAGGGTCGAGACCCACCTAAGTAGCTCTACTAACTCTCCCAAGTATCAAATGTAACCATATGGTAAAGATTCATACCATGTACTGCTGTGATCTCAGAGAGAATGGGAATAGAGCAATGAACACTTCATCCCCCACCCATCTGAATCCTCACCCAGAGTTGAATATCCAGTAACCTTCCAAAAACATTTATCTCTGACTGGGACATCCATGAACTATACCTCTGATTCACTAGAATCACAGTTTTGCTTTCGTCAAAATTGTTAATATCATCCAGCTGCCCAATGTCAAAGATTCTTTCAGAGATTGTTCCATATCTCCATCAGATCGCTGATTTGAGGCTTCAGTTTAGATGTCTCCAACTGAACCTTCGTCTTTCACTCTCATATTTGAAGCTTTCGCCTTTGATCTTCTCTCAAGTTTCTAGTGTCTCATTCTGTCGCTGTAGTCCATCACATGCCTTCAAAGTTTCATACTTAAAATTTTTGTCCCCAAATCAAAAAACATACTTGTCAATGTGATTGTCATATTAACAATGTTTCAATATGGTTTGATAAAAGTAGTATTGTACAAACCACGCCTAAAATCATTTTTTGCTCTTTTTCAAAACCAAATTAGTATTTCCTTTCTGTGTCTAATATTAATTATTAAAATTTTTCAATCTTTATCCAAACAAAAATCTGTCATCAACAAAAGAGTAAAAGACATGATATTTGTTTATCAAAGACTGTTACCCATCATCACTACAAAACTCTGTCGACTGGGGACAAAAGATGCACAGTAGTGCATACTGTCTGAAAAGACTATTACCTGAACAAAGAACGGCGCCATAACTCATGGACTTTGGCTCAAAAGCTGATATAAGAAAATCCATTTCACTTGTTTTTGCCCAAATTTCCAAAACACAGTTTACAGTGAATAAATTGATTAAGTCCCAGATATCAGATCCACAGACCTATGAATTTGATTTAACACTCTCATCACTAAGTTCATACTATTATCAGGCACAACATACTGGTACTCACTTAGTAGTCTGCCTATATAACAGATATAAAATTGAAAATCAAATATTCAGAACCCAAGAATAAAAAGAAATAAATGAGCAGCAAAGAAACCAACTGAAATGGAAAACATCTTGTATACATTTGAAAGGCTCTCATTATTGTTGAAGAAGATCAATTCCTGAGTTACAATCATTGAATTATCATGGTTTGTGCTTTAAAATCTGTTCATACATGAAGAGAATGATCTCATAATCATATCTATTATTTAATTTTACCTGATCCTCTGAATAAATAGAGCTGAGATGAACCATTTTTAAAAAGACTTCCATATTTAGCATTTTTCTTTTGCAACATTTCATGCACCCATTCTACACAAGATTCAGAAACTTTAGTTCCTGAAAAATCAAGTTTCATGTAGTGATGCACCTCCTGCTATCTCTCAAGAAACAATAATTCATCTTTCCTGATTGACTCTGCCAATAATGATCAGTTTCATCCGCACTATGTAACTTTTAATAAGTTTGAAATGATAATTCTGTCAATCATCACTGTCAGTAAGAGATTTGATCCATGGAACTATAAAGTCGAATGATCACAATATAAAGATACTTCTGAATAAATGTCATTGGGAACTAATGTCTTTCCAAATACTCTATATCTCCTTAAACTAAAGAAATAGAAACAATCTTAAAACTTAGAGAAACTCATAGATCTTGATCAAAACAAACCCATAACAAGAAAGCAATTTATAATCTAAACAATTGTCAACCACTGCATAAGATATCTGAACAAACAAAGAACACATAGATTAGCTGGTCTCAATTAACACTATATCCGCAAGATCTCCTCCATTCATGTAAGAATAACTAATGAAAATCAAGAAAATCTATTCCAAATTGTCCAATTGTTGTTCTGTGTAAATTTAAAGAACTAACACTCATCTCCAAAACACCAAAAAACATAATGATCCTAATTTCAACAAAAAAAAGAACAAAAACTAAACAGAGAGTAATTCAATCTAATCAACTATCGTTATTTAAGAAATTAAAAGAGCATGAAGAAATAGCTTTCACTACCAGCACCTCTGCCTCAGGTCGTCGCCAAGCTTACTTTTACGAAATGGTAGCCGCTGCATTTATGTGGTTTCTCGCCGTTCCTAATCCCAATGCGCCAGGATTTCCGCGGGTCAGCTCCATGTTAATGTTCAGTCGCGACTTCAACTCCTGTTCGACACATCATCCATGTCGCGACATCGTATCCGTCGGGCCGCGACATCGCCTTAAGTCTTCACTTAATCCAAAGCTCCATGTCGCGACATCAATCCCTGCCACGATCAATTTCCATGCCTCAGTGCTCAATCGATGATCTCCATAATGCACCTCGATCTCACGGTCGATTCTCGTGCCTTATGATTTTGCAAGTTTTAATTATTTCGATGTCGCTACATCATCTTGTCGCGACTCCAAATTTCAAATCTTCTACAACATTCAACTCTGCCTTCGTGATATCGTGACATCAACTTCTCGTCACGACATCGCCTTAAGGATCCGTGTGTTTCAATCGAGTTTCTCATGATGTCGCGACATCAATATGTTGTCGTGACATCAACCTGACATCGCATGCTTCCAATCTTGTCGCCACTTGTATCTTCCACCGATTGCTCTGATGTCATGACATCAACTCGTCGCGACACGCCTTACGCTCTACGCTTTCTTTACTGAGGGTGTTCCCGTCGCGACATCAATCCCTGTCGCGACATCACTATGACTCTCACAATCTCTCAGAGGTCGACATCGATCTCTTGATCACCCACTTATCTCGGCTGACTGATTCTGAGGCACAGGCTCACGCTGACACCATCCACTACACGCGACTGGAGAGCTGATATCACTTGATCTTTTCACATCGCCTTATGTCTCAAGGCCCTATGTTGCTTTCTATATCGCGACTCGGGCCCCTTCCGTCGCGACAACAGCCTTCCGCTAACTCCATCTCATCCTTCTAAACACGCCATAGCCTGCTTCGATTCTCTCATACTACCTCCATCCCTTGTCGCGACATCATCCATGTCGCGACATCACGATGTTGTCGCGACATCACTTCTTTTGTTTCCTCGCCACTTCTCACCTATCTGCGGATCCCGTCGCGACCGCATCAGATTTCCTTCACTTCCTCATGTCGCGACCATCACTGACCGTAAACCCCAAACCCGCACAGGCCGCCCGCTGCTTTCTACTCGCTCTCGCTATTTTCTCGCACGACTCTCACGCCAAGCACGATTTTTCCACCATTTTCTTTCTTCTTTTATACTTCCCAAATAACAAATTTTGGTGAGTTTCTTCCATTTCGCAGATCTTAATTATTCCTTTTACATTAAAAATCA